>JAHIAM010000576.1:0-44870 GCA_021605205.1 Aegilops longissima
AGATGATATGATATCAAGATGATATGGTATGTATGTAATGTATGGTGTAGATCACTAATGTGCACAAGTAACATTGCCGACAATACTCAAATGGCTAGTCTCGATAGGCAAGTAGCATAAAATGGGCTAGGGGTTATCAATGCAATTGCAAGGAAATATACAATGGTGTAAATCGAGGTTACCGTCGCTGCGATGATGAGTGGCGGTGTTCTTGATGTAGATACCAAGATGATGGAGACTCGTCCTAAGTAGCGAAACACCTTAGGAAGCGGAAAAACATGAACTCAAAATCTCAAGGACAAAAGTCAAATGGTGGTAGCGGAAAGCGTGGCGTTGCACTAGGCAATGCGGAAGTGGAGGTTATGGTTTGTGAAGAAGCAACCATCCTTAAGTAGCCGAAACACCTTAGGAGACTCAAATCACTACTCAAACAACCACAAATGCTAAATGGATCAAAATGGGTTAGGTTGCGGAAGGCTATGGCGGTTTTGCGGATGATATGGTGGAAGGCCTAGGCAAAGATGCCAAAATGTCAAAATTTTGATGGAGTCAAATGGTGTTGGAACCTATCTAGGTGGATGGGGGATGTCAATAGCTACTCAACGAGCTAAAGAACGCGAAAATCAGACTCCGGATGTGGAAGATATGGCCGAAGCGGTGAAGTCTTTGGCGGCTGACACAGGGGCCATGCGCGCGAGGTAGGAGCCCGTGGGCACGGGTCCCGTGCGCCGCAGTACAAGCCCGTGAGCACGGGTGTCGAAGACTTTTCGAGGGCCCGTCGTGCAGTCTGCAGGTCCGTGGGCGCAGGGTGGGCGGAAAATTCAGCGATTTCGTGGCGGAAAATGGAGATTTCTTGGGCAAAATTGGGGAGATATTGGGGATGGATGGTGGGGAAAAGATGGAGGAATGCTAGATCCACATGAAACCAAGCAAATCCATGGATCAAATCCAACAAAACATCATCAAAACCAACAAATCACAAAAAAAATTTGGGGCTATTTTTGGTGGGGAATTTTTGAATTTAGGACGAAATAACACAAAACAAGGCTAGAAAACAAAGAGGGGGGCTCCAATTTTGTGATCAACTCTCTTCTTCAATTTGCACAAAATTATATATTTCCCTTAAAGCAGCTTGTTTCTTATGAGCAGGGAAATATTTAGCAGAGAAGTAATAAATCATATCCTGGGGACTACGCACACAACCAGGATCAAGAGAATTAAACCATATCTTAGCATCACCCTTTAATGAGAACGAAAATATTTTAAGGATATAAAAGTAGCGGGTTCTCTCATCATTTGTGAACAGGGTGGCTATATCATTTAATTTAGTAAGATGTGCCACAACAGTTTCAGATTCATAGCCATAAAAAGGATCGGATTCAAGCAAAGTAATTATATCAGGATCAATTGAGAATTCATAATCCTTATCAGTAACAAAGATAGGTGAAGTAGCATAAGCAGGATCATATTTCATTCTAGCATTCAGAGTTTTTTGTTTAAGCTTGCTAATAATTTCTTAAGATCACTTCTATCATTGCAAGCAAGAAAGTCTCTAGCAGTTTCTTCATCCATAACATAGCCCTCGGGCTGTGAGGCAATTCATATTCTTTGGGAGAATCTTCATCATCACTTTCATCAATATTATCGGTTTCAATAATTTCATTCTCTCTAGCCCTAGCAAGTTGTTCATCAAGAAATTCACCAAGTGGCACAGTAGCATCAAGCATAGAAGTAGTTTCATCATAAGTATCATGCATAGTAGAAGTGGCATCATCAATAACATGCGACATATCGGAATTAATAGAAGAAGCAGGTTTAGGTGTCGCAGGCTTACTCTAAACAGAAGGTGAATCAAGTGCAGAGCTAGGTGGTAGTTCCTTACCTCCCCTCGTAGTTGAGGGATAAATTTTTGTTTTCTCGTCTTTCAAGTTCCTCATAGTGACCAGCAGATATAAATCCCAAGTGACTCAAAGAATAGAGCTATGCTCCCCGACAGCGACATGAGAAAATAGTCTTGATAACCCACAAGTATAGGGGATGCGCAACAGTTTTCGAGGGTAGAGTATTCAACCCAAATTTATTAATTCGACACAAGGGAGCCAAAGAATATTCTCAAGTATTAGCAGCTGAGTTGTCAATTCAACCACACTGGATAACTTAATATCTGCACAAAGTATTTAGTAGCAAAGTAATATGGAAATATGATAATGGTAGCAAAAGTAATATTTTTGGGTTTTGTAGTGATTATAACGATATAGCGGAAAAGTAAATAATGGAAGAACAATATGTGAAAAGCTCGTAGGCATTGGATCGGTGATGGAGAATTATGCCGGATGCGGTTCATCATGTAACAGTCATAACATAGGGTGACAAAGAACTAGCTCCAATTCATTAATGTAAGGGATAATTAATTTGGTGCCCTTAGTTGTGTCCCCCTTGGCAGGTTTGGCCCTAGTTTCCGAAAACCATCGTTCTTGCCGAACCAGTTTGGTTTTCTTATGCTTTGCCCTTCCGTCACGGTTCCGTCCGATCGGTGCGGCTTGATCACTACCGCGCTAGTTTTTGGACCGGCTTGCCCTCGGTCGACCTAACCAACTCATTCCCACTCTCACTCTATCGTTCCCCATTCTCACTCTCTTTCCCCGTCGAAACCCTAGTCGCCATTGGCGCTCACCACCGAATCCACAAACCAATCCTCGCACCACATCCGTTTCAGGCGGCGATGGGGAGGATGTAGAAACCTAGGTGGCGGCCACGAAGCGCGCAAGAAGAACACCGCATCGGCACGGAGGCGGCACATCATAGCGCAAGGGCCGTGGCTGCAGCGCGACGAGACGGTGTCCCCATCACCATTGGATGGCAGAAATGGCGGCGGTGGCGTGTCGGCGGTGGCAAAGCAGCGCGCCGGCACGGGAGGCGTTGAAGGCGGCTTTGGTGGCGGTCGGCGGCGAGGCACCACATCTGCACGTCGGATCCCGGGGGTAAGTTCGATCTCAAATCTACTCATGCTTAGTGGATTCGAGATAAGTTTTAGGCTAGCTTTGGTTCAATTGCTCATGGGAGATGGTATGCTCATTCTTGTAGGATGGATCCAGAGGTTGCATTCTTTACTGTCTGTTAGAATGGAGCAGCGATTATCGTTTACTGGCTGATGCGGAAGGAAGGAGATCGGATTCACATTTCTATTAGTTGTGGATAGCGGTAGTAGGTCATTTAATGACTTTAGGGCTGCTATTTGTGCCAAGTATCCATGGCAAGGCTAGAAAACAAAGAGGGGCTCCAATTTTGTGATCAACCATGGCTCATGGTACCAAGATGATGTAGGTGGAACCCTATGGGAGATCTTTCACAAATTGGAGGAATCCCCAAGAACAAGATGAACACAAGAGGGAAATCAAGAGGAACACTCAATAACAAGTCCAATCACACATCCACTAGACAATCAAACACATAAGATCCACAAGGTACATGAACAACAAAGGGAAAGATACAAGGTAGAGTTCATCCCAAATCCTATGAAGGAGATGAGGGCTTGTTGATCCTATGATTGGGATCCTTCCCCAAGGAGGAGGTCTTGATGTTTGGTCACTCCAAGAGGAGGTATTGATCTCCTAGTGGTAGATCCATGGAGCAAAGCTCACAAATGTGTATCAACTACTTTGCTAACCCTAACAAATGACCTAGGGACGACATATATAGGCATGGGGACGGAATGGATGAAGAGGAGGCCCAAACAGCAGCTCCACAGCCGTCCATCTGATGGGCCCGTGCGCCTGCAGGGTAAGTTGGGCCCACGTCTTGCAGGTCCCATGGGCACGGTACATGTTAAATGCGCATGCAGGTGCTCAGCCTTGACTCTCTTAGTAGTCCGTGCGCACGGAGTCCCGGGGCGTCTTGCAGGAATACTGGGACTTCTGTCCTGCTCTGTTGGGCTCCTTCTTCTTCCTTGTGGCCTTGGGGTCCTTCTCCTTGGCCTTGAGGCTCCTTAGCTGCTTGGCGGCGGTTGTCCTCGTACCTAAAGATGCACAACGTTCCGTGGTGAGGTCCGACCAAGTCCTATGGATATTCATGTAAATCTTGAAGAGGCGGGTTCACCTTAAGTCCGGTAGATCCACTTGGGGCTTGATGTGTCGGTGTAGAGTCCATGGGGATGATGGAAGGATGCTCCGCATCGAGCTCTTCTTCTTCCATGGCATCAACAGGGCACACAAGTGATATTATTTGTAAATGCGTTGTAAGGGAAGAGGTCATTATGCGGAGAATGCAAATCTCGTGTGATGATTGCTATTGAGGATGGTGGGTAAGGTCCACTAGTGACTATGATGAGGAGACTTTGGCTCTTATTACATGAAGAACACGGTGGACATGATTCGATCATGAGGCGCAATACATGGCTCTGAATATCTTGTAGTATGAATGTTTGGTTGCTCAACATGTTTTGAGTGTGCAGGTTACACAATGAGCAAAATCAGAGGCATAATTTGTTCCATACAAGGTTGTGAAGGAAGCGTTCTATTAGCGTCATCATAGATGGAGGAGCTGCAACAACTTGGCTAGCATGGAGATGGTGGAAGCTATCTCACCACAAGACCACATCCACATCATTACTACATCCAATGGTTCAACAACAGGCAAGGTTAAGGTAACACGTCTTGTTAGGTGTGCATTTTAGTATCTCTACATATGTTGATTATGTTGATTGTGATGTGGTACCTATGCAAGCATGTTCCTTATTACTTGGTCGACCATGGCAATGTAACATCCCAAAATTCTAAATTTTGGAATGTTATAAACACATAGATAGTTTTGGTTGATTGTTTGATTGATTGACTGAAAGTGAGTGAATTTGAAACTTTTGAAAGTTGAATGAGAGGAATAAAAGGACTTTCCCAAACTTTCATTTTTGCTTTTATGATCTTGAGAATTCAAATTCTTTTCATCACAAAACCACAGAGAAGATGATATGACTTCTTCCATTTATTTAAATGACAAGGGGTGTTGAAAATATTTGAATTTCATTTGGAAAATATTTCCAATTCTGAAACTTTATGCAACTCAATGATTTTCACGAGAGCAGATAAAATGACTTCTTCAAATTAAATGAAATATGAGTTGGGAGTTTTAAAGAATTAAATTCAAAGTTCTTTTGAATTTATTTCCAATTGGAGTTATTTGAGTTTTATTCAAATTATTTTCTCCAAAACCAAAATATATGGAAAATAGGGTAACATGATTCCCTACATCAGAAAATTGGAGAGAAATTAATTTGAAGTCATTTTGATATTTTAAAATGATTTTTATTGGATTTTATTGGACGGTAGCTGTGTGAATTATTAAAATTTGTGTGTATTTTACTTGAAGCTAAAATAGTGTTCATGTTGTAGAAAATCTTTTTAAAATTTTGATATATTATATGCCTATATAAAAATTTATTTATTTTTGTTTTGTTGTCTCATCAAAAAAAAATTTATTTGCCCATGACAAGGGCAAGGCCCAAGGCCAAGCCATGACCATAGAATAGCATGCTACGCCGCAGAAGCCGAGGAGGGCAGCTCCTTTCCTTTTCCTTTTCCTTTCCTAGTAGGACTCTTTTCCTACTTCCGTTTATTCGATTTGTTTCTAGATCTTTTCCTTTTGTTTCCTAATCCTAGTCTATTTCTTGTCCCTACCCCAAGCAAAACCCTCCCTCCCACTATAAATACCCAAGCACCCCCCTCCAACACATCAAACCAACACCTCTCCTCCTCTCCTCTCCTCATGACAGTGGTCGGCCCACCTTGGCCGCCAAGTGCAGCCTGGCATCTCGACCTCTCCTGGGTTTATATGATCTCCTCCACCGTCCCATGATCTCCTTTCCTCTAGGATCAACATAACATCGGATCCGATCTTCTTCCCCAACTCAGACTACTCCGGTGAGATCCACGAAATCCGTAATTTATTTTTCAGAAAATAGCGATCTTAGAAAATTCATATCTTTTAGAGTTTTTAGTTTTTGAGTGATTCCAATTGCTATGTGTCACAAATTTGCTGAAGTTTCTGTTAGTGTCTCTGGATTTCAAATTTGAGTAGTTTAAATTTTAAATTGATAAATTTTGTTCAGATTAGTATTTTGGCCATAACTTGAGTTTAAAATAGGTTTTTAATTAATTCTTTTTGCTCCTGGTCACTTGTGATATTTTTTAGCTGTAGGATTTAGTTTGGTAATTTTGGAGCATTTTAAATTAGATTTTTAGTAAAAACTGTACAGTTTTGCTTATATAATTGTTTTGGTTATGTAATTATTGTTTTAATTATTTTTAGTTCATTCCTTTTAGATTTTCACTTGTTGTTATATGTTCATGTTTAGCTACAGTATATAAATTTTGTGTAGTTATTTATTAGTGTTTAGCTACTGTTTTTGTAATTGCTTGTTTAGCTCATAGTGATATTGGATAAAAATAGTTTTATTAGTTTTAAAGTAATTCTTTTTCCACTTCAAGTTATATTGTTTTGTTTCTGTTATTTGTGAACACATTAGTTGTTATATTTATTTAGTATAGTTTATTAATGTTTTAATAAATGATTTGCTGTTATAGTTGTCTTAGTGTTTTGCTAGTTGCTATTTTTGTTCTAGTATTAAGTAGATGGTTATAGTAGTTTTATATTACTTCTTTTTGTTAGTTATTAAATTAGTAATTTATTTTCTGTTATTTTATTAGATTTATATTTTCTTTGCAGCAGAAAAAAATATTAGAGTAATTTAGTGATGTTATGTTAAGATTTGTGTGAGTTGGTCACCACTAGTTTTTCCTTGAATTTTTCTTTGAAGTTTTCCTTTGGTTCTCGACTTGGTTTTATTTGTTGCTTTTATTATGATTGAGTATTGTTATGATTGATAGAATTGTTTGCTAGGATGTTTGCTTATGTGAATGCTATGTTGACTATATAGATTTTCAGCGGGTGACGATTAGTTTTAAGTCATTTTACATGACGTTGTTATCTTCATCAAGTAATACCGAGGCAAGTTCACTTTGACCATGCTTTCATACCTATGTTTTATTGCATTTAGTGGCATCTTTGCAACAACCCTCCATAGTGATATTGAATCCTTGTAGTTGAGTAGTATGCAGGTAGGAACCCATCACCTGTTACCAAGCCCGGTATTTATTTTAATGCTACGCTATAGTAGGCGGGTTGGTATGAGTGCTCGAGTGGTGTGAGAATGGAGGATCTCGTCAATGGCGACAACTCCATGATGGAATCTGCAAGGACTACATCTTCAAGGCCTCAAGACTTCAAGACTGAGACAAGAATTCAATACACACTCTTTGGTGAAGGACGGTTGACGGGCACCTGGAGAAACCAGTGGTTGGCGGGATGCATGGAGAAGCGCCATGACATCTTGCGGAAAGCTTCACGGACTCAAAGAGACGGAAGAATACTTCATGCCGGAAGCTTACACTAAGCAAAGAGTCACTATGGGCTCTGGCTTGGTTGACCTTAGTTGTGACTCTGGCGGGGCGGTGCTAGCGGATGTAGAACTACGGTAGGATTGGATGAGCACGGACGGTGGTGGAGGAACTCTTGAAGACCATGTTTGGTCATCTTGTTCTCAAACACCACGAAGTGCGAGCGTAAAGAGAGGATCGAATCTTGCGGGTAAAGTGTACAAACCTCTGCGAGGTTAAAACCTAATCGATTAGCCGTGTCCGATTCGGACAATTTGAGCATCTGGACTTGGATCTATCCGGAACTCTCAACACGGATTGATAACAATTGTGGCAACTTTGATGATTTTGGGCTATGAGACATCGGTTGGCGGAACCATGTCATGATAGAAAACTCCATAGTACAGACTCGATTATTCCTTTGATGTGGGAAAATAAAACCAGCTTTTATACAAAACAAAACTCGAGACACGAGCCACAAGCCATATTGCATATAGTATAGTTTTATTATCATTTTCTCATGTTGTGATCTTGCGGTACATTCAATGTCTTGACCTACAGGTACAACGTATCATGTTGCAGATATTTCCTCGACAGTAAGAGTTACGATACAGGGTTCGGTCTACACTCAACCCCGATGGCGTTGATGGGACTCCACACCCGACTATTTGTTTCATTTGTGACTTATGAGGTATATATCATTTCGTTAATTATACATGTGATTGCACTTTGATATATACATTGATGTCTTGTGTGTAGCTATCTGATCCGGGGATGGCATAGATACAGGCTTGGCCGTCTGGTCGGGTCTTCTGAGACATAGTATCGAGCACATTGGTATGAAGACGTGACCCTAGAGAAAGAAAGCCCTAGGACAGGAAATTTCTAAAACTTTATTTTCAAAAGACTCTTACTTCTCAGATTTTATCAAATGACACTCTCACCCCAAATAGTTAGAATATACCCTTTTCCTTTTGATCACATGAAGAATCAAGCGAAGCCGCTCCAAGAAGGACAAGATATCGGATAATGATGGCCTCTTGAGTAAAGAGGATTTGACCATGCATTAGAAGAGTTGAAGCTGCAACAATTGAAGACTCGAAGACTTGAAGAATTTGAAGAATCTAAAGATTTGAAGACCAAACCCTGTTATATACTTACGTTAGATCTGGTTTGTGAGCTATCATTTGTTTGATGTTTTCCGCAGTACAAAATAAAACTCATTTCTTCAAAACTATTGTTTGTATTGTGTTATTATCCCTCCCACCTCTCTCATATCTCAAAACTTTTGGACCCCATAGATGATAAAGGGAGTTGGACTGATATTCCTGGACCGAAAACCAGTAGGGAAGAGCTATGGATTGAACATGGAGAATCACTTGGAGCAATTTGGTTTCAAGGAAGAATGAAGTATCGTCGCTCTTGATACTTGAAGGAAGTGCTGCAACCTGTGGAAAATGCATCAAGCCATACAAGGATTTAATGGAGCAAGAACTTGGGAGGAATTCAAAGACCTGTTGAGATCACGTCTCATCCAGGAAGCACTCGATAACGAAGAAGAAACCTTGTGCACCGCAAGATTTGGAGAAATAGGACACACGGAGGAACACAAGGATGGATGCCCTCATTGTGAGGAGAAACACGGTGAGGAATGCCCAACTAGTCGGGTGACTTGTTTCTTGTGTGAAGGAACCACCACTACCCGACCCGGTGTCACATTTACCCCATGGTGCAACAAACTATTCAGGAGCGAGAAGAAGGAATGAAAGAACTGTGATGAAGGAATGTGTTGAAGACCACGATGGAGAAGGCCTCAACAGATTTTACTCAATGCGCTATTCATGTGGAGAAGAAGGACATTTTTAGCGTTACCAAGGAAAGAAAAGAGTATGGGATATTTCCGACAACGAAGTGAAGTTTGACCCTCGGGAATAGAAGCTCACGATCATTACGGAAAATCCGGGAAGAAGAGAAAAGAAGGCAACCCCAGAAACACAATTTTAGCAGAGAAGGACCTGAGTCATATCACTTGTTACAGGTGCAGGATTTAGTCATTCGCTAGTAAATGTCGAGAAAAGAAGCCAAGAATCCAAGGAGCCTACATAATCATAAAGAAGCCCGAGACATGTCGGAAGTCTTTTGTTTTCGCTGCAAGGAAGCAGGACATTATGCTACTAAATGTCCCAACAAGATGAAAGCTGGAGTTGAGTAGTTGGAATTTTGATATTGGAAACAAGAGTAATAGAAAGCAATTTCATGTTTATGAGTACAATAAGTTGAGTTATGTAATGGGTGCTCGAGTTTGTAATGGATTCATGAAATCAATAAAGTTAAGGTGACATGTTTTCATATGTTTAATTGTAGGAGTTGTTACTCTGTGAACAAAGATTTTGACCATTTTAGGATATGAAATATGGTCTATGGATAGATTGTGAATTTCATTTTAGGGTGGTAGTACCACAGAAGAAGACTAGACTAATGGATAAGAAAATATATATTACACGGACTGTAGTTGAAGGAAAAAAAAGTTGGAGTTTTGCTTTTGATATGATGGTATGAAGAAGCAGTACTCTGGATTTAAAGGATGTGTAATATGGAACAAGAGAGTTACCCCAAGGATGAGTTAAAGCTGCACTAGTGTTGAAGTGGGCCATAACCCACAGGCCCAAATTAATAAGGATCAAGTACCCTTTGAGAAAGAAATTTTGGGAATAGACTACGATTTGATCAACAAGCGATTCTATAGGAGTTCTCAAAACACGAGAGTTGTTGAGCGATAGATGTTTGTTTGGCCTGCAGAATCAATGGATTTTCGAACTTGGTTCGTTGACAAGAGAAATTCTGCAATGCTTGTGAGGATGACCGAGTGTTAGAATGCGAGATTAGCTAAACCATGTACAAGGTAATGATTTGGGTGCGGGATGGATTGATCACCATACACCTCTTATTATTAAGCTTTGCTATATGGGATGGTAAAATCTGAGTGACTTACCTATAGTAGAGGCGATGATCAAAACCTTGTTTAAACCTTAGAAAGGTATAGGTATTTTCCCTTGTACCGGCGGTTGTTGCCAACCGTAGGTTATCGGTGAGTTCAACCCAGACCGTTTTCTGAAACCATAAATCGTTGACCACCATGAGATCCGATATTTGTTTAGAATTGGCGCGGACCCGTCGTATGAAGACCGGTCTCGAATAACCTGAGTAAAGACAAAAGAATTGAGGAAAAGGTTATGCCACTACCGGAAGAGCCCGAGAGAAGAATTATCCTTAATATCGAGAAGACGACAACATAAATAATAAGGATGGAGTATCGAGTTTTGATGGAACAACAATGCTTCTAAAGGTGGTAGCACCCAGGACCTTGTGATGATCGATGGATTTGAAGACCCCAAACCCTAACCTATTTCTTTCTAGCCTCTCCGAATCTCGAGGCGAGATTCATTTAAAGGTGGTCGGTTTGTAACATCCCAAAATTCTAAATTTTGGAATGTTATAAACACATAGATAGTTTTGGTTGATTGTTTGATTGATTGACTGAAAGTGAGTGAATTTGAAACTTTTGAAAGTTGAATGAGAGGGAATAAAGGACTTTCCCAAACTTTCATTTTGCTTTTATGATCTTGAGAATTCAAATTCTTTTCATCACAAAACCCTAGAGAAGATGATATGACTTCTTCCATTTATTTAAATGACAAGGGTGTTGAAAATATTTGAATTTCATTTGGAAAATATTTCCAATTCTGAAACTTTATGCAACTCAATGATTTTCACGAGAGAAGATAAAATGACTTCTTCAAATTAAATGAAATATGAGTTGGGAGTTTTAAAGAATTAAATTCAAAGTTCTTTTGAATTTATTTCCAATTGGAGTTATTTGAGTTTTATTCAAATTATTTTTCTCCAAAAACCAAAATATATGGAAAATAGGGTAACATGATTCCCTACATCAGAAAATTGGAAGAAATTAATTTGAAGTCATTTTGGTATTTTAAAATGATTTTTATTGGATTTTATTGGACCGGTAGCACTGTGTGAATTATTAAAATTTCTGTGTATTTTACTTGAAGCTAAAATAGTGTTCATGTTGTAGAAAATCTTTTTCTGAAAATTTTGATATATTATATGCCTATATAAAATTTTTATTTATTTTGTTTTGTTGTCTCTGTCAAAAAAAAATTATTCGCCCTTGGTCAAGGCCAAGGCCCAAGGCCAAGCCAGTGACCGACCGGCCCAATAGCATGCCAGCGCTTGGGAGCAGGGAGGAGCGCTCCTTTCCTTTTCCTTTTCCTTTCCTAGTAGGACTCTTTTCCTACTTCCGTTTATTCGATTTGTTTCTAGATCTTTTCCCTTTTTTCCTAATCCTAGTCTATTTCTTGTCCCCTACCCCAAGCAAAACCCTCCCTCCCACTATAAATACCCAAGCACCCCCCTCCAACACATCAAACCAACACCTCTCCTCTCCTCTCCTCTCCTCTCCCAGCAGTGGCCAGTCGGCCTGCCGCAACGTCTGCCCATGCATCTCGACCTCTCTGAGGTTTATGATCTCCTCTCCACCGTCCGTGATCTCCTTTCCTCTAGGATCAACATACATCGAATCCGATCTTCTTCCCCAACTCCGACGACTACTCGGTGAGATCCACGAAATCCCGTAATTCATTTTTTCAGAAAATAGCAATCTTAGAAAATTCATATCTTTTAGAGTTTTCAGTATTTTGAGTGATTCAATTGCTATGTGTCACAAATTTGCTGAAGTTTCTGTTAGTGTCTCTGGATTTCAAATTTGAGTAGTTTAAATTTGAAATTGATAAATTTTGTTCAGATTAGTATTTTGGCATAACTTGAGTTTAAAAATAGGTTTTAATTAATTCTTTTTTCCCTCACTTGTGATATTTTTTAGCTGTAGGATTTAGTTTGGTAATTTTGGAGCATTTTAAATTAGATTTTAGTAAAAACTGTACAGTTTTGCTTATATAATTGTTTTGGTTATGTAATTATTGTTTTTAATTATTTTAGTTCATTCCTTTTGTAGATTTTCACTTGTTGTTATATGTTTATGTTTAGCTACAGTAGATAAATTTTGTAGTTATTTATTAGTGTTTAGCTACTGTTTTTGTAATTGCTTGTTTAGCTCATTGTGATAGTGGATAAAAATAGTTTTATTAGTTTTAAAGTAATTCTTTTCCACTTCAAGTTATATTGTTTTGTTTCTGTTATTTGTGAACACATTAGTTGTTATATTTATTTAGTATAGTTTATTAATGTTTTAATAAATGATTTGCTGTTATAGTTGTCTTAGTGTTTTGCTAGTTGCTATTTTTGTTCTAGTATTAACTAGATGGTTATAGTAGTTTTATAGTTCTTTTTTAGTTATTAAATTAGTAATTTATTTTCTGTTATTTTATTAGATTTATATTTTCTTTGCAGTAGAAAAAAATATTAGAGTAATTTAGTGATGTTATGTTAAGATTTGTGTGAGTTGGTCACCACTAGTTTTCCTTGAATTTTTCTTTCGAAGTTTTCCTTTGGTTCTCGACTTGGTTTTATTTGTTGCTTTTATTATGATTGAGTATTGTTATGATTGATAGAATTGTTTGCTAGGATGTTTGCTTATGTGAATGATATGTTGACTATATAGATTTTCAACGGAGTGACGATTAGTTTTACCAAGTCATTTTACATGCGTTGTTATCTTCATCAAGTAATACCAGGCAAGTTCACTTTGACCATGCTTTCATACCTATGTTTTATTGCATTTAGTGGCATCTTTGCAACAACCCTCCATAGTGATATTGAATCCTTGTAGTTGAGTAGTATGCATGAGGTAGGACCCATCACCTGTTACCAAGCCGGACGTTATTTATTTTAATCCTCGCTATAGTAGGCGGGGTTGGTATGAGTGCTTCGGGAGTGGTGTGAGAATGGAGGATCTCGTCAATGGCGACAACTCCATGATGGAATCTGCAAGACTGCATCTTCAAGGCCTCAAGACTTCAAGACTCGAGACAAGAATTCAATACACCTCTTTGGGTGAAGGACGGTGTGGGCACCTGGAGAAACCCGTGGTTGGCGGATGCATGGAGAAGTGCCATGACATCTTGCGGAAAGCTTCACCGGACTCAAAGCGGAAGAATACTTCATGCGGAAGCTTACAATGCAACACTTAAGTCACTATGGGCTCGGCTTGGTTGACCTTAGTTGTGACTCTGGCTGGGCGGTGCTGCGAGATGTAGAACTACGGTAGGATTGGATGAGCAGCGGACGGTGGTGGGAGGAACTCTTCGAAGACCATGTTTTGGTCATCTTGTTCTCAAAAACCCTGAAGTGCGAGCGTAAAGAGAGGGATCGAATCTTGCGGTAAAGTGTACAAACCTCTGCGAGAGGTTAAAACCTAATCGATTAGCCGTGTCCCGATTACGGACAATTTGAGCATCGGACTTGGATCTCTGGGCCGATAGAGGCAAGGTGTCCCGATGTTTCGATGAGATGGTGGCTCGTTTCAGGGAATCGACCTTGGATCCGACTACGATCGTGTGAGGCGTCGCGCCTTGCAATCGCTAAACCAACTTAGGGTTATTGACCACGCGAACACGATCAACGACCACGAGGCCTGTTTCCGCGAGCAAGCGAAGAACAAGCAAGCTGAGATTGCAATCTGGATATTGCGAATATAAGATGAAAGCTTTATTGATCAAGGTGGGGTTCTGTGGCCTTTGTGCAGTCGTTGAACACAAGCGAATCTGCGAAGTTGCAGCTAACTTTTAATCTAAACAAAACCCAAGGTCTAAGCGGTGCCCTAAGGGCTGTATATATGGAGGAAGAGGAATTTCGTGGCCCTTGGTGGAGGGTCCGAAATCAACCCTAACTCTTGTTCCCCACATCTGGACTCTAAAACAGCCTATACTTAAGTATTTCGAAATTACATGGGCCTGGCCCAATAATAAGGTGATGTGACACCTAGAATAGCCTATGGACGAATATTATGAAGTGGCATCTTGTATATTTCGTCAAGGCCTCATGCACTCATTAGGGTGGCTTCAAAGTCCTGGAATCATCACTTGTAACTCCGTTCTTGTTCCCCTTAGCATGCCAACATCTCCATGCTTGAACTTGCTCCAAGGTTCATCTTTCTTGTCCATGGTAGGCCCTTCATTTGTAAGCAAAACAAATGTATCCAATTTAAACATCATATTCTCATGAACATTGGAATCGTTACCAAAAAGCAGTACGATAATTCAATTGGCGTCGCGAGCTCTAGTAATTGGTCCGGTATGTATAGCAGGGGGGCTGTGGGTGTAACAATGGTATTGATGTCCTCATCATCCTCCTTCTTGAAATGAAGTGAGTCCTCGACGGGCTCATCTTCCTCACCCAAATAAGGCTTCAAATCTGCAATGTTAAAAGTGGGACTAACCCCAAAATCTGCGGCAGCTCAAGTTTATATGCATTATCATTTATTTTCTCTAACACCTTAAATGGACCAGACACGTGGCATTAGCTTTGATTTGCATAAATTAGAAACCTATCCTACATAAATGTAACCAAACAAGATCTCCAGGTGCAAAGACAACATGTTTTCTACCCTTATCAACAAGTTTATATTTAGCATTCATCGCTCAATGTTTTCCTTAGTTAACTCATGCATTTTAAAATCAATTCAACACGTTCTTTAGCATCAAAATTAACCTTCTCCAGAAGATGGAAGAGGCAACAAATCAATAGGTGCACGGTAGGAAGCCATACACAATTTCAAAGGGCACATCTTAGTAGTAGAATGCAATGAGCGATTATAAGCAAATTCAATATGAGGCAAGCATTCTTCCCACATTTTCTTATTATTCTTCAAAACAGCCCTAAGCATAGTAGACAATGTTCTATTGACTACTTCAGTTTATCCATCGAGTTTGGGGTGACAAGTAGTACTAAAAGCAGTTTAGTCCCCAACTGCCCATAAACATCTCCAAAAGTGGCTAAGAAATTTAGTATCACGATCTGAAACAATAGTATTTGGCACACCATGCAAGCGAATAATTTCACGAAAGAACAAATCAGCAACATTAACGACATCATCGCTTTTATGACATGGTATAAAGTGTGCCATTTTAGAGAATCTATCCACGACAACAAATATGCTATCCCTCCCTTCTTTGTTCGAGTAAACCTAAAACAAAGTCCATAGATATATCCTCCCAAGGAACACTAGGCGCAGGCAAAGGCATATATAAACCATGAGGATTGAGTCGTGACTTAGCTTTTGACATGTAGTCGTGAGCAACAAAGCGCTCAACATCCGTCTCATCTTTGGCCAAAAGAAATGTGTAGCAAGTATCCTCCATCTTCTTGGCGCCAAAGTGTCCCATTAATCCTCCTCCATGCGCCTCAAACAACAAAAAAGACGAGCTAGCAGGAATGCATAGCTTGTTGCACGGAACACAAAACCATCATTAATAACGAACTTGTTCCATGTTCTTCCTTCTTTACAATTCTGCATTACATCTTTAAAATCAGCATCATGCACATATTGATCTTTGATGGTCTCCAAACCAAATATTTTGAAGTCAAGTTGTGAAAGCATAGTATAGCGACGAGACAAAGCATCAGCAATAACATTTTCTTTACCCTTCTTGTGTTTAATGACATAAGGAAAGTCTCAATGAATTCAACCCATTTAGCATGTCTGATTCAGTTTAGCTTGACTTTTAATATGTTTCAAAGATTCATGATCAGAATGTATAACAAATTCTTTGGGCCATAAATAATGTTGCCATGTCTCTAAAGTCGAACAAGAGCATATAATTCTTTGTCATAAGTAGAATAGTTCAGACTAGGCCCTCAATTTTTAGAGAAAAGTATGCAACAGGTTTGCCATCTTGTAATAACACACCTCTAATCCAATTCCACTAGCATCACATTCAAGCTCAAAAGTCTTATTAAAGTCGGGAAGTTGGAGTAAAGGTGTGTCAACTTATCTTTCAATACCGTGAAGGCTTCTTCACATGCGGTACCCCAAACAAAAGGCACATCCTTCTTTGTAAGCTCATTGAGAGGTGCAGCAATGGTGCTAAAGTCTCTCACAAGCCTATAGAAACCAGCGAGTCCAGAAAACTCCTCTTGTGTGACCGTTTTGGGCTGTGCCAACTCTCAATAGCTTCAATCTTGGCTTTATCAACTTCAATTCCTGTGGGTACCATAGCGAAAAGATACTAGAATCCGATGCAAAAGTGCACTTCCCAAGGTTACCAAACAAGCGTGCATCACGTAGAGCATTAAAAACAACCGTAAATGTTCCAATGTTCAAAGATTTGCTATAAATCAGTATATCATCAAAGTAAACTACCACAAATCGTCCAATGAAAGCACGTAAAACTTCGTTCATTAATCTCATGAAAGTACTAGGTGCATTAGTTAACCCAAAAGGCATGACTAACCACTCATATAATCCAAACTTAGTTTTAAATGCTGTTTTCCATTCATCTCCCAATTTCATACGAATTTGATGGTATCCACTACATAAATCAACTTTGGAGAATATTGTAGAGCCACTCAATTCATCAAGCATATCATCTAGCCTAGGAATAGGATGGCGATAACGAATAGTAATATTATGCCTCTACAATCAA
The DNA here is from genome assembly GCA_021605205.1 of Aegilops longissima. Taxonomy (NCBI): domain Eukaryota; kingdom Viridiplantae; phylum Streptophyta; class Magnoliopsida; order Poales; family Poaceae; genus Aegilops; species Aegilops longissima. The sequence continues at coordinate 17,048 of JAHIAM010000576.1, forward strand.
CACACATCTGCGACGTACCATCCTTTTTAGGCACTAGTATAATAGGAACAGCACAAGGACTAAGAGATTCGCATATATAACCTTTGTCGGCAGCTCCTGTGCTTGGCCATAATCTCCTCGTCTCCTCTGGATTGATACGGTATGGTGCGCGGTTGGGTAGCGATGCAGAATTAAGTCAATTTGATGCTCAATCCCTCGAATAGGTGGTAATCCGGTGGCACGTCTTGTGGGAAGAGCGTCGTGAACTCTGCAAAATGTTGTTAGTGACGAGGGGCAAAGAGGAAAACACGTCCTCGAATGAAAATAATGCCTCTTTGCACACAAAGCATAGCAAACAGATTGACTAGAATCTAGCTCATCAATATCAGATTTGGTGGCAAATAAACATGCACTTTTCGGTTTAATTTCAGAAGCAACATTAGATGGTTTATTATTAGGCTTCATTTGTTGCTCAAATTCTTTTGCCACAATCTGATTTTCACTCTTATTTTTCTCTGTTTTGCTTTATTAGCTCTATTAATATCATCTTTCAAAATGGAATCAGGAGTCATAGGAAGCAAAGTAATATTTTTATCCTTGTGAACAAGAGTATACTTGATTGTTTCTACCATGGTGTACAAATTTTATCAAATTGCCATGGTCTACCAAGTAATAAGGAACATGCTTGCATAGGTACCACATCACAATCAACATAATCAGCATATGTAGAGATACTAAAATACACACGAGCAGTCGTGTTACCTTAACCTTGCATTGTTGAACCATTGGATGTAGTAAGGATGTGGATGTGGTCTTGTGGTGAGAAAGCTTCTCCACCATATCCATGCTAGCCAAGTTGTTGCAGCTCCTCCATCTATGATGGCCTTGAATAGAACGTTCCTTCACAACTCCTTTGTATGGAACAAGTTATGCCTCTGATTTTGCTCGACTTGTGTACCTTGCACTCAAAACACGTTGAGCAACTAAACATTCATACACTGTCGACATCTTGACGATCATGTATTGCGTCTCAAGATCGAATCATCTCCACCATGTTCTTCATGTGTAATAAGAGCCAAAGTCTCTTCATCATAGTCACTAGCAGGACTCATACCCACCATCCTCGATGCAATCATCACCGCTGAGATTGGCATTCTCTGCAAAATGTCCTCTTCCCTTACAAGACAAATAATATCCTTGTGTGCCTGTTGACGCCATGGAAGAAGAAGAGCTCGTGTAGGCCCGGCGGGTGTACTCTTGGCGGATAGTGGTGGTTGTGCACTGCTCTTGTATCACGGGTTGGAGGTGGCAGCCGGCGGAGGTGCGGTGTAGTAGAGCGTGTGGAAGTAGATGATGCGTGGTGTCCATGATGAAGGTCGACTGCGAGAAAAGTTAGTTAATAGCGCACATCGATCCTGCACTTCACGTTCAGCTTTACAAGCAAGATGGAATAATCGGTGATATTATTATAATCCTTATAGTCTAGAATGGTCTGAATCTCTATTTAATCCACCCAGAAAGCGTGCAAGCATAGCTTCATTCTCCTCAACAATACCACATCTAATCAAGCCGGTTTGTAATTCACGATAATATTCTTCTACGAATTTTTCCTTGTCTTAGCGCTGCAATTTTTGAAGTAATTCACGTTGATAATATGGTGGAACCCATGATACGCATAGCAGTTTTCAAAGCAGCCCAAGTAGCTGGAGCAGGATATAATCGACAATGTTAGGACCAAACACATGCAAAGCTAGTGAGCGGAAAGAGGTGGTGTTGCACTAGGCAATGCGGAAGTGGAGGTTATGGTGGTGGACTATACGGTGTCGGAGTTGGAGGTCACCGTCCTAAGTAGCCGAAACACCTTAGGAGACACAACTCACAACTCAAACAAAATTGGGTTAAGTTGGGATGGTGGAAGTGTATGGTGGGTAAGCCTATGTGGAAATGGTGGTGGTGGATGATGAAGAAACAACCGTCCCTAAGTAGCCTAAACACCTTAGGAGACTCAAGTCACCACTCAAACAACCACAAATGCTAAATGGAGCAAAATGGGTTAGGTTGCGGAAGGCTATGGCGGTTTTGCGGATGATATGGTGGAAGGCCTAGGAAAAGATGCCAAAATGTCAAAATTTTGATGGAGTCAAATGGTGTTGTAACCGATCTATGTGGCAGGGTATGTCAATAGCTACTCAACGAGCTAAAACGAAATCGGACCCGGATGTGGAAGATATGGCGAAGCGGTGAAGTGCTTGGTGACCTTGAGGGCCGTGCAGCGAGGTAGAGCCCGTGGGCACGGGTCCCAGTCTTGAGTACAAGCATGTGGGCACGAGGTGTCGAGAGACTTTTCGGGGCCCGTCTTGCGCAGGTCTGGGTCCGTGAGGCACGGGTGGGCGGAAAATTCACGATTTAGTGGCGGAAAATGGAATTTCTTGGGCAAAATTGGGGAGATTTTGGGGATGGATGGTGGGGAAAAGATGGGGAATGCTAGATCCACATGAAACCAAGAAAATCCATGGATCATATCCAACAAAACATCACCAAACAAACAAATCACAAAAAAAATTGGGGCTATTTTTGGTGGGGCATTTTTGAATTTAGGACGAAATCAACAAAACAAGGCTAGAAAACAAAGAGGGGCTCCAATTTTGTGATCAACCATGGCTCATGGTACCAAGATGATGTAGGTGGAACCCTATGGGAGATCTTTCACAAATTGGAGGAATCCCCAAGAACAAGATGAACACAAGAGGGAAATCAAGAGAACACTCAATAACAAGTCCAATCACACATCCACTAGACAATCAAACACATAAGATCCACAAGGTACATGAACAACAAAGGGAAAGATACAAGGTAGAGTTCATCCCAAATCCTATGAAGGAGATGAGGGCTTGTTGATCCTATGATTGGGATCCTTCCCCAAGGAGGAGGTCTTGATGTTTGGTCACTCCAAGAGGAGGTATTGATCTCCTAGTGGTAGATCCATGGAGCAAAGCTCACAAATGTGTATCAACTACTTTGCTAACCCTAACAAATGACCTAGGGACGACATATATAGGCATGGGGACGGAATGGATGAAGAGGAGGCCCAAACAGCAGCTCCACAGCCGTCCATCTGATGGGCCCGTGCGCCTGCAGGGTAAGTTGGGCCCACGTCTTGCAGGTCCCATGGGCACGGTACATGTTAAATGCGCATGCAGGTGCTCAGCCTTGACTCTCTTAGTAGTCCGTGCGCACGGAGTCCCGGGGCGTCTTGCAGGAATACTGGGACTTCTGTCCTGCTCTGTTGGGCTCCTTCTTCTTCCTTGTGGCCTTGGGGTCCTTCTCCTTGGCCTTGAGGCTCCTTAGCTGCTTGGCGGCGGTTGTCCTCGTACCTAAAGATGCACAACGTTCCGTGGTGAGGTCCGACCAAGTCCTATGGATATTCATGTAAATCTTGAAGAGGCGGGTTCACCTTAAGTCCGGTAGATCCACTTGGGGCTTGATGTGTCGGTGTAGAGTCCATGGGGATGATGGAAGGATGCTCCGCATCGAGCTCTTCTTCTTCCATGGCATCAACAGGGCACACAAGTGATATTATTTGTAAATGCGTTGTAAGGGAAGAGGTCATTATGCGGAGAATGCAAATCTCGTGTGATGATTGCTATTGAGGATGGTGGGTAAGGTCCACTAGTGACTATGATGAGGAGACTTTGGCTCTTATTACATGAAGAACACGGTGGACATGATTCGATCATGAGGCGCAATACATGGCTCTGAATATCTTGTAGTATGAATGTTTGGTTGCTCAACATGTTTTGAGTGTGCAGGTTACACAATGAGCAAAATCAGAGGCATAATTTGTTCCATACAAGGTTGTGAAGGAAGCGTTCTATTAGCGTCATCATAGATGGAGGAGCTGCAACAACTTGGCTAGCATGGAGATGGTGGAAGCTATCTCACCACAAGACCACATCCACATCATTACTACATCCAATGGTTCAACAACAGGCAAGGTTAAGGTAACACGTCTTGTTAGGTGTGCATTTTAGTATCTCTACATATGTTGATTATGTTGATTGTGATGTGGTACCTATGCAAGCATGTTCCTTATTACTTGGTCGACCATGGCAATGTAACATCCCAAAATTCTAAATTTTGGAATGTTATAAACACATAGATAGTTTTGGTTGATTGTTTGATTGATTGACTGAAAGTGAGTGAATTTGAAACTTTTGAAAGTTGAATGAGAGGAATAAAAGGACTTTCCCAAACTTTCATTTTTGCTTTTATGATCTTGAGAATTCAAATTCTTTTCATCACAAAACCACAGAGAAGATGATATGACTTCTTCCATTTATTTAAATGACAAGGGGTGTTGAAAATATTTGAATTTCATTTGGAAAATATTTCCAATTCTGAAACTTTATGCAACTCAATGATTTTCACGAGAGCAGATAAAATGACTTCTTCAAATTAAATGAAATATGAGTTGGGAGTTTTAAAGAATTAAATTCAAAGTTCTTTTGAATTTATTTCCAATTGGAGTTATTTGAGTTTTATTCAAATTATTTTCTCCAAAACCAAAATATATGGAAAATAGGGTAACATGATTCCCTACATCAGAAAATTGGAGAGAAATTAATTTGAAGTCATTTTGATATTTTAAAATGATTTTTATTGGATTTTATTGGACGGTAGCTGTGTGAATTATTAAAATTTGTGTGTATTTTACTTGAAGCTAAAATAGTGTTCATGTTGTAGAAAATCTTTTTAAAATTTTGATATATTATATGCCTATATAAAAATTTATTTATTTTTGTTTTGTTGTCTCATCAAAAAAAAATTTATTTGCCCATGACAAGGGCAAGGCCCAAGGCCAAGCCATGACCATAGAATAGCATGCTACGCCGCAGAAGCCGAGGAGGGCAGCTCCTTTCCTTTTCCTTTTCCTTTCCTAGTAGGACTCTTTTCCTACTTCCGTTTATTCGATTTGTTTCTAGATCTTTTCCTTTTGTTTCCTAATCCTAGTCTATTTCTTGTCCCTACCCCAAGCAAAACCCTCCCTCCCACTATAAATACCCAAGCACCCCCCTCCAACACATCAAACCAACACCTCTCCTCCTCTCCTCTCCTCATGACAGTGGTCGGCCCACCTTGGCCGCCAAGTGCAGCCTGGCATCTCGACCTCTCCTGGGTTTATATGATCTCCTCCACCGTCCCATGATCTCCTTTCCTCTAGGATCAACATAACATCGGATCCGATCTTCTTCCCCAACTCAGACTACTCCGGTGAGATCCACGAAATCCGTAATTTATTTTTCAGAAAATAGCGATCTTAGAAAATTCATATCTTTTAGAGTTTTTAGTTTTTGAGTGATTCCAATTGCTATGTGTCACAAATTTGCTGAAGTTTCTGTTAGTGTCTCTGGATTTCAAATTTGAGTAGTTTAAATTTTAAATTGATAAATTTTGTTCAGATTAGTATTTTGGCCATAACTTGAGTTTAAAATAGGTTTTTAATTAATTCTTTTTGCTCCTGGTCACTTGTGATATTTTTTAGCTGTAGGATTTAGTTTGGTAATTTTGGAGCATTTTAAATTAGATTTTTAGTAAAAACTGTACAGTTTTGCTTATATAATTGTTTTGGTTATGTAATTATTGTTTTAATTATTTTTAGTTCATTCCTTTTAGATTTTCACTTGTTGTTATATGTTCATGTTTAGCTACAGTATATAAATTTTGTGTAGTTATTTATTAGTGTTTAGCTACTGTTTTTGTAATTGCTTGTTTAGCTCATAGTGATATTGGATAAAAATAGTTTTATTAGTTTTAAAGTAATTCTTTTTCCACTTCAAGTTATATTGTTTTGTTTCTGTTATTTGTGAACACATTAGTTGTTATATTTATTTAGTATAGTTTATTAATGTTTTAATAAATGATTTGCTGTTATAGTTGTCTTAGTGTTTTGCTAGTTGCTATTTTTGTTCTAGTATTAAGTAGATGGTTATAGTAGTTTTATATTACTTCTTTTTGTTAGTTATTAAATTAGTAATTTATTTTCTGTTATTTTATTAGATTTATATTTTCTTTGCAGCAGAAAAAAATATTAGAGTAATTTAGTGATGTTATGTTAAGATTTGTGTGAGTTGGTCACCACTAGTTTTTCCTTGAATTTTTCTTTGAAGTTTTCCTTTGGTTCTCGACTTGGTTTTATTTGTTGCTTTTATTATGATTGAGTATTGTTATGATTGATAGAATTGTTTGCTAGGATGTTTGCTTATGTGAATGCTATGTTGACTATATAGATTTTCAGCGGGTGACGATTAGTTTTAAGTCATTTTACATGACGTTGTTATCTTCATCAAGTAATACCGAGGCAAGTTCACTTTGACCATGCTTTCATACCTATGTTTTATTGCATTTAGTGGCATCTTTGCAACAACCCTCCATAGTGATATTGAATCCTTGTAGTTGAGTAGTATGCAGGTAGGAACCCATCACCTGTTACCAAGCCCGGTATTTATTTTAATGCTACGCTATAGTAGGCGGGTTGGTATGAGTGCTCGAGTGGTGTGAGAATGGAGGATCTCGTCAATGGCGACAACTCCATGATGGAATCTGCAAGGACTACATCTTCAAGGCCTCAAGACTTCAAGACTGAGACAAGAATTCAATACACACTCTTTGGTGAAGGACGGTTGACGGGCACCTGGAGAAACCAGTGGTTGGCGGGATGCATGGAGAAGCGCCATGACATCTTGCGGAAAGCTTCACGGACTCAAAGAGACGGAAGAATACTTCATGCCGGAAGCTTACACTAAGCAAAGAGTCACTATGGGCTCTGGCTTGGTTGACCTTAGTTGTGACTCTGGCGGGGCGGTGCTAGCGGATGTAGAACTACGGTAGGATTGGATGAGCACGGACGGTGGTGGAGGAACTCTTGAAGACCATGTTTGGTCATCTTGTTCTCAAACACCACGAAGTGCGAGCGTAAAGAGAGGATCGAATCTTGCGGGTAAAGTGTACAAACCTCTGCGAGGTTAAAACCTAATCGATTAGCCGTGTCCGATTCGGACAATTTGAGCATCTGGACTTGGATCTATCCGGAACTCTCAACACGGATTGATAACAATTGTGGCAACTTTGATGATTTTGGGCTATGAGACATCGGTTGGCGGAACCATGTCATGATAGAAAACTCCATAGTACAGACTCGATTATTCCTTTGATGTGGGAAAATAAAACCAGCTTTTATACAAAACAAAACTCGAGACACGAGCCACAAGCCATATTGCATATAGTATAGTTTTATTATCATTTTCTCATGTTGTGATCTTGCGGTACATTCAATGTCTTGACCTACAGGTACAACGTATCATGTTGCAGATATTTCCTCGACAGTAAGAGTTACGATACAGGGTTCGGTCTACACTCAACCCCGATGGCGTTGATGGGACTCCACACCCGACTATTTGTTTCATTTGTGACTTATGAGGTATATATCATTTCGTTAATTATACATGTGATTGCACTTTGATATATACATTGATGTCTTGTGTGTAGCTATCTGATCCGGGGATGGCATAGATACAGGCTTGGCCGTCTGGTCGGGTCTTCTGAGACATAGTATCGAGCACATTGGTATGAAGACGTGACCCTAGAGAAAGAAAGCCCTAGGACAGGAAATTTCTAAAACTTTATTTTCAAAAGACTCTTACTTCTCAGATTTTATCAAATGACACTCTCACCCCAAATAGTTAGAATATACCCTTTTCCTTTTGATCACATGAAGAATCAAGCGAAGCCGCTCCAAGAAGGACAAGATATCGGATAATGATGGCCTCTTGAGTAAAGAGGATTTGACCATGCATTAGAAGAGTTGAAGCTGCAACAATTGAAGACTCGAAGACTTGAAGAATTTGAAGAATCTAAAGATTTGAAGACCAAACCCTGTTATATACTTACGTTAGATCTGGTTTGTGAGCTATCATTTGTTTGATGTTTTCCGCAGTACAAAATAAAACTCATTTCTTCAAAACTATTGTTTGTATTGTGTTATTATCCCTCCCACCTCTCTCATATCTCAAAACTTTTGGACCCCATAGATGATAAAGGGAGTTGGACTGATATTCCTGGACCGAAAACCAGTAGGGAAGAGCTATGGATTGAACATGGAGAATCACTTGGAGCAATTTGGTTTCAAGGAAGAATGAAGTATCGTCGCTCTTGATACTTGAAGGAAGTGCTGCAACCTGTGGAAAATGCATCAAGCCATACAAGGATTTAATGGAGCAAGAACTTGGGAGGAATTCAAAGACCTGTTGAGATCACGTCTCATCCAGGAAGCACTCGATAACGAAGAAGAAACCTTGTGCACCGCAAGATTTGGAGAAATAGGACACACGGAGGAACACAAGGATGGATGCCCTCATTGTGAGGAGAAACACGGTGAGGAATGCCCAACTAGTCGGGTGACTTGTTTCTTGTGTGAAGGAACCACCACTACCCGACCCGGTGTCACATTTACCCCATGGTGCAACAAACTATTCAGGAGCGAGAAGAAGGAATGAAAGAACTGTGATGAAGGAATGTGTTGAAGACCACGATGGAGAAGGCCTCAACAGATTTTACTCAATGCGCTATTCATGTGGAGAAGAAGGACATTTTTAGCGTTACCAAGGAAAGAAAAGAGTATGGGATATTTCCGACAACGAAGTGAAGTTTGACCCTCGGGAATAGAAGCTCACGATCATTACGGAAAATCCGGGAAGAAGAGAAAAGAAGGCAACCCCAGAAACACAATTTTAGCAGAGAAGGACCTGAGTCATATCACTTGTTACAGGTGCAGGATTTAGTCATTCGCTAGTAAATGTCGAGAAAAGAAGCCAAGAATCCAAGGAGCCTACATAATCATAAAGAAGCCCGAGACATGTCGGAAGTCTTTTGTTTTCGCTGCAAGGAAGCAGGACATTATGCTACTAAATGTCCCAACAAGATGAAAGCTGGAGTTGAGTAGTTGGAATTTTGATATTGGAAACAAGAGTAATAGAAAGCAATTTCATGTTTATGAGTACAATAAGTTGAGTTATGTAATGGGTGCTCGAGTTTGTAATGGATTCATGAAATCAATAAAGTTAAGGTGACATGTTTTCATATGTTTAATTGTAGGAGTTGTTACTCTGTGAACAAAGATTTTGACCATTTTAGGATATGAAATATGGTCTATGGATAGATTGTGAATTTCATTTTAGGGTGGTAGTACCACAGAAGAAGACTAGACTAATGGATAAGAAAATATATATTACACGGACTGTAGTTGAAGGAAAAAAAAGTTGGAGTTTTGCTTTTGATATGATGGTATGAAGAAGCAGTACTCTGGATTTAAAGGATGTGTAATATGGAACAAGAGAGTTACCCCAAGGATGAGTTAAAGCTGCACTAGTGTTGAAGTGGGCCATAACCCACAGGCCCAAATTAATAAGGATCAAGTACCCTTTGAGAAAGAAATTTTGGGAATAGACTACGATTTGATCAACAAGCGATTCTATAGGAGTTCTCAAAACACGAGAGTTGTTGAGCGATAGATGTTTGTTTGGCCTGCAGAATCAATGGATTTTCGAACTTGGTTCGTTGACAAGAGAAATTCTGCAATGCTTGTGAGGATGACCGAGTGTTAGAATGCGAGATTAGCTAAACCATGTACAAGGTAATGATTTGGGTGCGGGATGGATTGATCACCATACACCTCTTATTATTAAGCTTTGCTATATGGGATGGTAAAATCTGAGTGACTTACCTATAGTAGAGGCGATGATCAAAACCTTGTTTAAACCTTAGAAAGGTATAGGTATTTTCCCTTGTACCGGCGGTTGTTGCCAACCGTAGGTTATCGGTGAGTTCAACCCAGACCGTTTTCTGAAACCATAAATCGTTGACCACCATGAGATCCGATATTTGTTTAGAATTGGCGCGGACCCGTCGTATGAAGACCGGTCTCGAATAACCTGAGTAAAGACAAAAGAATTGAGGAAAAGGTTATGCCACTACCGGAAGAGCCCGAGAGAAGAATTATCCTTAATATCGAGAAGACGACAACATAAATAATAAGGATGGAGTATCGAGTTTTGATGGAACAACAATGCTTCTAAAGGTGGTAGCACCCAGGACCTTGTGATGATCGATGGATTTGAAGACCCCAAACCCTAACCTATTTCTTTCTAGCCTCTCCGAATCTCGAGGCGAGATTCATTTAAAGGTGGTCGGTTTGTAACATCCCAAAATTCTAAATTTTGGAATGTTATAAACACATAGATAGTTTTGGTTGATTGTTTGATTGATTGACTGAAAGTGAGTGAATTTGAAACTTTTGAAAGTTGAATGAGAGGGAATAAAGGACTTTCCCAAACTTTCATTTTGCTTTTATGATCTTGAGAATTCAAATTCTTTTCATCACAAAACCCTAGAGAAGATGATATGACTTCTTCCATTTATTTAAATGACAAGGGTGTTGAAAATATTTGAATTTCATTTGGAAAATATTTCCAATTCTGAAACTTTATGCAACTCAATGATTTTCACGAGAGAAGATAAAATGACTTCTTCAAATTAAATGAAATATGAGTTGGGAGTTTTAAAGAATTAAATTCAAAGTTCTTTTGAATTTATTTCCAATTGGAGTTATTTGAGTTTTATTCAAATTATTTTTCTCCAAAAACCAAAATATATGGAAAATAGGGTAACATGATTCCCTACATCAGAAAATTGGAAGAAATTAATTTGAAGTCATTTTGGTATTTTAAAATGATTTTTATTGGATTTTATTGGACCGGTAGCACTGTGTGAATTATTAAAATTTCTGTGTATTTTACTTGAAGCTAAAATAGTGTTCATGTTGTAGAAAATCTTTTTCTGAAAATTTTGATATATTATATGCCTATATAAAATTTTTATTTATTTTGTTTTGTTGTCTCTGTCAAAAAAAAATTATTCGCCCTTGGTCAAGGCCAAGGCCCAAGGCCAAGCCAGTGACCGACCGGCCCAATAGCATGCCAGCGCTTGGGAGCAGGGAGGAGCGCTCCTTTCCTTTTCCTTTTCCTTTCCTAGTAGGACTCTTTTCCTACTTCCGTTTATTCGATTTGTTTCTAGATCTTTTCCCTTTTTTCCTAATCCTAGTCTATTTCTTGTCCCCTACCCCAAGCAAAACCCTCCCTCCCACTATAAATACCCAAGCACCCCCCTCCAACACATCAAACCAACACCTCTCCTCTCCTCTCCTCTCCTCTCCCAGCAGTGGCCAGTCGGCCTGCCGCAACGTCTGCCCATGCATCTCGACCTCTCTGAGGTTTATGATCTCCTCTCCACCGTCCGTGATCTCCTTTCCTCTAGGATCAACATACATCGAATCCGATCTTCTTCCCCAACTCCGACGACTACTCGGTGAGATCCACGAAATCCCGTAATTCATTTTTTCAGAAAATAGCAATCTTAGAAAATTCATATCTTTTAGAGTTTTCAGTATTTTGAGTGATTCAATTGCTATGTGTCACAAATTTGCTGAAGTTTCTGTTAGTGTCTCTGGATTTCAAATTTGAGTAGTTTAAATTTGAAATTGATAAATTTTGTTCAGATTAGTATTTTGGCATAACTTGAGTTTAAAAATAGGTTTTAATTAATTCTTTTTTCCCTCACTTGTGATATTTTTTAGCTGTAGGATTTAGTTTGGTAATTTTGGAGCATTTTAAATTAGATTTTAGTAAAAACTGTACAGTTTTGCTTATATAATTGTTTTGGTTATGTAATTATTGTTTTTAATTATTTTAGTTCATTCCTTTTGTAGATTTTCACTTGTTGTTATATGTTTATGTTTAGCTACAGTAGATAAATTTTGTAGTTATTTATTAGTGTTTAGCTACTGTTTTTGTAATTGCTTGTTTAGCTCATTGTGATAGTGGATAAAAATAGTTTTATTAGTTTTAAAGTAATTCTTTTCCACTTCAAGTTATATTGTTTTGTTTCTGTTATTTGTGAACACATTAGTTGTTATATTTATTTAGTATAGTTTATTAATGTTTTAATAAATGATTTGCTGTTATAGTTGTCTTAGTGTTTTGCTAGTTGCTATTTTTGTTCTAGTATTAACTAGATGGTTATAGTAGTTTTATAGTTCTTTTTTAGTTATTAAATTAGTAATTTATTTTCTGTTATTTTATTAGATTTATATTTTCTTTGCAGTAGAAAAAAATATTAGAGTAATTTAGTGATGTTATGTTAAGATTTGTGTGAGTTGGTCACCACTAGTTTTCCTTGAATTTTTCTTTCGAAGTTTTCCTTTGGTTCTCGACTTGGTTTTATTTGTTGCTTTTATTATGATTGAGTATTGTTATGATTGATAGAATTGTTTGCTAGGATGTTTGCTTATGTGAATGATATGTTGACTATATAGATTTTCAACGGAGTGACGATTAGTTTTACCAAGTCATTTTACATGCGTTGTTATCTTCATCAAGTAATACCAGGCAAGTTCACTTTGACCATGCTTTCATACCTATGTTTTATTGCATTTAGTGGCATCTTTGCAACAACCCTCCATAGTGATATTGAATCCTTGTAGTTGAGTAGTATGCATGAGGTAGGACCCATCACCTGTTACCAAGCCGGACGTTATTTATTTTAATCCTCGCTATAGTAGGCGGGGTTGGTATGAGTGCTTCGGGAGTGGTGTGAGAATGGAGGATCTCGTCAATGGCGACAACTCCATGATGGAATCTGCAAGACTGCATCTTCAAGGCCTCAAGACTTCAAGACTCGAGACAAGAATTCAATACACCTCTTTGGGTGAAGGACGGTGTGGGCACCTGGAGAAACCCGTGGTTGGCGGATGCATGGAGAAGTGCCATGACATCTTGCGGAAAGCTTCACCGGACTCAAAGCGGAAGAATACTTCATGCGGAAGCTTACAATGCAACACTTAAGTCACTATGGGCTCGGCTTGGTTGACCTTAGTTGTGACTCTGGCTGGGCGGTGCTGCGAGATGTAGAACTACGGTAGGATTGGATGAGCAGCGGACGGTGGTGGGAGGAACTCTTCGAAGACCATGTTTTGGTCATCTTGTTCTCAAAAACCCTGAAGTGCGAGCGTAAAGAGAGGGATCGAATCTTGCGGTAAAGTGTACAAACCTCTGCGAGAGGTTAAAACCTAATCGATTAGCCGTGTCCCGATTACGGACAATTTGAGCATCGGACTTGGATCTCTGGGCCGATAGAGGCAAGGTGTCCCGATGTTTCGATGAGATGGTGGCTCGTTTCAGGGAATCGACCTTGGATCCGACTACGATCGTGTGAGGCGTCGCGCCTTGCAATCGCTAAACCAACTTAGGGTTATTGACCACGCGAACACGATCAACGACCACGAGGCCTGTTTCCGCGAGCAAGCGAAGAACAAGCAAGCTGAGATTGCAATCTGGATATTGCGAATATAAGATGAAAGCTTTATTGATCAAGGTGGGGTTCTGTGGCCTTTGTGCAGTCGTTGAACACAAGCGAATCTGCGAAGTTGCAGCTAACTTTTAATCTAAACAAAACCCAAGGTCTAAGCGGTGCCCTAAGGGCTGTATATATGGAGGAAGAGGAATTTCGTGGCCCTTGGTGGAGGGTCCGAAATCAACCCTAACTCTTGTTCCCCACATCTGGACTCTAAAACAGCCTATACTTAAGTATTTCGAAATTACATGGGCCTGGCCCAATAATAAGGTGATGTGACACCTAGAATAGCCTATGGACGAATATTATGAAGTGGCATCTTGTATATTTCGTCAAGGCCTCATGCACTCATTAGGGTGGCTTCAAAGTCCTGGAATCATCACTTGTAACTCCGTTCTTGTTCCCCTTAGCATGCCAACATCTCCATGCTTGAACTTGCTCCAAGGTTCATCTTTCTTGTCCATGGTAGGCCCTTCATTTGTAAGCAAAACAAATGTATCCAATTTAAACATCATATTCTCATGAACATTGGAATCGTTACCAAAAAGCAGTACGATAATTCAATTGGCGTCGCGAGCTCTAGTAATTGGTCCGGTATGTATAGCAGGGGGGCTGTGGGTGTAACAATGGTATTGATGTCCTCATCATCCTCCTTCTTGAAATGAAGTGAGTCCTCGACGGGCTCATCTTCCTCACCCAAATAAGGCTTCAAATCTGCAATGTTAAAAGTGGGACTAACCCCAAAATCTGCGGCAGCTCAAGTTTATATGCATTATCATTTATTTTCTCTAACACCTTAAATGGACCAGACACGTGGCATTAGCTTTGATTTGCATAAATTAGAAACCTATCCTACATAAATGTAACCAAACAAGATCTCCAGGTGCAAAGACAACATGTTTTCTACCCTTATCAACAAGTTTATATTTAGCATTCATCGCTCAATGTTTTCCTTAGTTAACTCATGCATTTTAAAATCAATTCAACACGTTCTTTAGCATCAAAATTAACCTTCTCCAGAAGATGGAAGAGGCAACAAATCAATAGGTGCACGGTAGGAAGCCATACACAATTTCAAAGGGCACATCTTAGTAGTAGAATGCAATGAGCGATTATAAGCAAATTCAATATGAGGCAAGCATTCTTCCCACATTTTCTTATTATTCTTCAAAACAGCCCTAAGCATAGTAGACAATGTTCTATTGACTACTTCAGTTTATCCATCGAGTTTGGGGTGACAAGTAGTACTAAAAGCAGTTTAGTCCCCAACTGCCCATAAACATCTCCAAAAGTGGCTAAGAAATTTAGTATCACGATCTGAAACAATAGTATTTGGCACACCATGCAAGCGAATAATTTCACGAAAGAACAAATCAGCAACATTAACGACATCATCGCTTTTATGACATGGTATAAAGTGTGCCATTTTAGAGAATCTATCCACGACAACAAATATGCTATCCCTCCCTTCTTTGTTCGAGTAAACCTAAAACAAAGTCCATAGATATATCCTCCCAAGGAACACTAGGCGCAGGCAAAGGCATATATAAACCATGAGGATTGAGTCGTGACTTAGCTTTTGACATGTAGTCGTGAGCAACAAAGCGCTCAACATCCGTCTCATCTTTGGCCAAAAGAAATGTGTAGCAAGTATCCTCCATCTTCTTGGCGCCAAAGTGTCCCATTAATCCTCCTCCATGCGCCTCAAACAACAAAAAAGACGAGCTAGCAGGAATGCATAGCTTGTTGCACGGAACACAAAACCATCATTAATAACGAACTTGTTCCATGTTCTTCCTTCTTTACAATTCTGCATTACATCTTTAAAATCAGCATCATGCACATATTGATCTTTGATGGTCTCCAAACCAAATATTTTGAAGTCAAGTTGTGAAAGCATAGTATAGCGACGAGACAAAGCATCAGCAATAACATTTTCTTTACCCTTCTTGTGTTTAATGACATAAGGAAAGTCTCAATGAATTCAACCCATTTAGCATGTCTGATTCAGTTTAGCTTGACTTTTAATATGTTTCAAAGATTCATGATCAGAATGTATAACAAATTCTTTGGGCCATAAATAATGTTGCCATGTCTCTAAAGTCGAACAAGAGCATATAATTCTTTGTCATAAGTAGAATAGTTCAGACTAGGCCCTCAATTTTTAGAGAAAAGTATGCAACAGGTTTGCCATCTTGTAATAACACACCTCTAATCCAATTCCACTAGCATCACATTCAAGCTCAAAAGTCTTATTAAAGTCGGGAAGTTGGAGTAAAGGTGTGTCAACTTATCTTTCAATACCGTGAAGGCTTCTTCACATGCGGTACCCCAAACAAAAGGCACATCCTTCTTTGTAAGCTCATTGAGAGGTGCAGCAATGGTGCTAAAGTCTCTCACAAGCCTATAGAAACCAGCGAGTCCAGAAAACTCCTCTTGTGTGACCGTTTTGGGCTGTGCCAACTCTCAATAGCTTCAATCTTGGCTTTATCAACTTCAATTCCTGTGGGTACCATAGCGAAAAGATACTAGAATCCGATGCAAAAGTGCACTTCCCAAGGTTACCAAACAAGCGTGCATCACGTAGAGCATTAAAAACAACCGTAAATGTTCCAATGTTCAAAGATTTGCTATAAATCAGTATATCATCAAAGTAAACTACCACAAATCGTCCAATGAAAGCACGTAAAACTTCGTTCATTAATCTCATGAAAGTACTAGGTGCATTAGTTAACCCAAAAGGCATGACTAACCACTCATATAATCCAAACTTAGTTTTAAATGCTGTTTTCCATTCATCTCCCAATTTCATACGAATTTGATGGTATCCACTACATAAATCAACTTTGGAGAATATTGTAGAGCCACTCAATTCATCAAGCATATCATCTAGCCTAGGAATAGGATGGCGATAACGAATAGTAATATTATGCCTCTACAATCAACACACATCTGCGACGTACCATCCTTTTTAGGCACTAGTATAATAGGAACAGCACAAGGACTAAGAGATTCGCATATATAACCTTTGTCGGCAGCTCCTGTGCTTGGCCATAATCTCCTCGTCTCCTCTGGATTGATACGGTATGGTGCGCGGTTGGGTAGCGATGCAGAATTAAGTCAATTTGATGCTCAATCCCTCGAATAGGTGGTAATCCGGTGGCACGTCTTGTGGGAAGAGCGTCGTGAACTCTGCAAAATGTTGTTAGTGACGAGGGGCAAAGAGGAAAACACGTCCTCGAATGAAAATAATGCCTCTTTGCACACAAAGCATAGCAAACAGATTGACTAGAATCTAGCTCATCAATATCAGATTTGGTGGCAAATAAACATGCACTTTTCGGTTTAATTTCAGAAGCAACATTAGATGGTTTATTATTAGGCTTCATTTGTTGCTCAAATTCTTTTGCCACAATCTGATTTTCACTCTTATTTTTCTCTGTTTTGCTTTATTAGCTCTATTAATATCATCTTTCAAAATGGAATCAGGAGTCATAGGAAGCAAAGTAATATTTTTATCCTTGTGAACAAGAGTATACTTGATTGTTTCTACCATGGTGTACAAATTTTATCAAATTGCCATGGTCTACCAAGTAATAAGGAACATGCTTGCATAGGTACCACATCACAATCAACATAATCAGCATATGTAGAGATACTAAAATACACACGAGCAGTCGTGTTACCTTAACCTTGCATTGTTGAACCATTGGATGTAGTAAGGATGTGGATGTGGTCTTGTGGTGAGAAAGCTTCTCCACCATATCCATGCTAGCCAAGTTGTTGCAGCTCCTCCATCTATGATGGCCTTGAATAGAACGTTCCTTCACAACTCCTTTGTATGGAACAAGTTATGCCTCTGATTTTGCTCGACTTGTGTACCTTGCACTCAAAACACGTTGAGCAACTAAACATTCATACACTGTCGACATCTTGACGATCATGTATTGCGTCTCAAGATCGAATCATCTCCACCATGTTCTTCATGTGTAATAAGAGCCAAAGTCTCTTCATCATAGTCACTAGCAGGACTCATACCCACCATCCTCGATGCAATCATCACCGCTGAGATTGGCATTCTCTGCAAAATGTCCTCTTCCCTTACAAGACAAATAATATCCTTGTGTGCCTGTTGACGCCATGGAAGAAGAAGAGCTCGTGTAGGCCCGGCGGGTGTACTCTTGGCGGATAGTGGTGGTTGTGCACTGCTCTTGTATCACGGGTTGGAGGTGGCAGCCGGCGGAGGTGCGGTGTAGTAGAGCGTGTGGAAGTAGATGATGCGTGGTGTCCATGATGAAGGTCGACTGCGAGAAAAGTTAGTTAATAGCGCACATCGATCCTGCACTTCACGTTCAGCTTTACAAGCAAGATGGAATAATCGGTGATATTATTATAATCCTTATAGTCTAGAATGGTCTGAATCTCTATTTAATCCACCCAGAAAGCGTGCAAGCATAGCTTCATTCTCCTCAACAATACCACATCTAATCAAGCCGGTTTGTAATTCACGATAATATTCTTCTACGAATTTTTCCTTGTCTTAGCGCTGCAATTTTTGAAGTAATTCACGTTGATAATATGGTGGAACCCATGATACGCATAGCAGTTTTCAAAGCAGCCCAAGTAGCTGGAGCAGGATATAATCGACAATGTTAGGACCAAACACATGCAAAGTGATTCTATGGCCTTAGGCCGACCAAAGCGTGTTGGTTAGAGCGTGACCATGTCCCCAAATGATCTGGTGGCTTTCACCTTGAAAGCGTTGCATTGGTTCGAATCGACCAAGCCCCCAAATGACAAAAGTTTCTAAAAACAAAGGCCAAGGGTTAAACGGAGGCCGCTTCACGGCAACATCTCCATGTACCGAACGGTTTTCTGAGCAGATGCCCGCTTTAGCCAGGATCCGGTTTATTGCCTTTATTCATAATATATACATTGTCTCGATATGTACATAAAGTGGAGCCAATGGCTCGGGTATAATAAGGCGAAGATGAGCTATGTTCCACGGCTGTTGGTCTCCTCCTCGGCGTGCGTGAGTCCTTTAGCTCTCGAACATCAATCAGATAGTAGGATCCGTTGTATAAATTCTTGCGACCACAAAGGCCCCTCCCAAGGTGGGGATAGCTTGTCATATCTTTACGATCTTGAGCGAGCCGCAGCACTAAGTCTCCTTCTACGAAAGGTTACGGTTTTAACCCTGGCTGTGATACGCGAAGATCCTGCTGGTGAACCGCCCGAGCGAGCTGCTGCCATATCGTGCTCTTCATCCGATCGATCCAAATCATCTTGCCGTGCTGCCTGCTACTGCCTCAACATAAGCTGCTACTCGAGGCGAGTCGTGGCGGATATCCTTTGGGAAGGACCGCCTCGCTCCATAGACCATAAAAGACGGCGTGTATCCGATGGATCGGTTGGGGTAGTGTTTATACTCCATATCACCGATGGTAGCTCTTCCACCCAACAACCCGGCGTCCTCTCTAAAGGGACCATAAGCGGGGCTTGATACCTTTCAAAATTTCTGATTAGCTCGTTCCGCTTGACCATTGGATTGCGGGTGGGCTCTGGAAGAAACATCAAGCGGATGTGCTCTCGTTCACAAAATTCCTTCATAGCTCCTTTGGACAAATTGGTGCCATTGTCGTGATGATCGTGTGAAACCCAAACGGAAAATCACCCGTTTGATGTCTTGAACCGCCGTGGCGCATCACACTTGCTATGAGGCTCGCCTCGACCCACTTAGTAAACTTATCCACCGCTACCAACAGGTGGGTCTTTTGTCCTTGGACCTTTTGAAAGGTCCAACCATATCCAACCCCAAATGCATAAGCGGCCAAGTAATTGGAATCATCCTCAATTCTTGGGCTGGCACATAAACACCTTTGGAGAACTTTTGGCAACCATCACATCGTCGACCAGATCCTCCGCATCGGCATGGGCGGTCAACCAATAGAAACCATGGCGGAATGCTTTCGCCACAGGGATTTTGAACCGGCGTGGTGACCACAATCCCCTTCATGAATCTCTGCAATATCTCACAGCCCTCTTGAGGGACACACAGCTGAAACGTCCACGACACCTTGCTGACGGTGCAACTTCGCCATTAACAATGGTCATAGACTTGAACCGCCGAACTATCTGCCAGACCAGCGTCTCATCCTCGGTAACTTCGCCCGGTTCATGTATGCCAAATAAGGGCGTCAATCCGGAATGACATGCAAGGCCGCCACCAATTGAGCCTCCGGATCAGGGATAGCCAAATCAATTTCATCGGGAAGCTTAGCGGCGGTTTGTGCACACATCAAGGAAAAGCGTTAGGCGGGACGGTTCTGGCTGGGAACCCAGCCGGCTCAAAGCATCGGCGCCGTTCTTCCGCGATCCACTGGTCCACGATATCCTTTAAAATGTCCTGCAACAGCATCCACTTCTCGACGATATGCAACCATGAGTGGATCTTTGGAGTCCCAAGTCTTGGATACTTATGGGCCACCAAGTCCAAGTCACCAAAGCATTTAACCGGTGAGATTCATTTCCTTGGCCATCCGGAGACCATGGAGCAAAGCTTCATACTGCTGCATTATTAGTACAAGGGAACATTAGGCGGAGAACATAACAGAACTTGTCACCTCGTGGGGAAGTTAATCGACTCGACCCCGAGCCCTCAATTGCTGGACCCATCAAAATGGATGGTCCAATAGGTGTGATCCGGCTTCTCTTACGGGCTACCAACTCCGTCCAATCATTAATGAAATCCACAAGTGCACGAGACTTTCTGACGTCCGAGAACGTACTTTAAACCGTCTTGACCCAAGTTCTATAGCCCACTTAGCAATCCGAGCGGTCGCTTCCGGTTGAGTATGATGTCGCCCAAGGGCAGGCCCGACCTTTGTGATGGGGTGCCCTTGGAAATATTGCTTCAGCTCGACGCCATAAAAACTCCATATACCGCTTACGCCAATGTGGATATCTTTGTTTAGATTCGATGAGAACCTCGCTGATGTAGTAAATGGCATTGAACGGATACTCCTTCCACCTCCTTGCGCTCCACCACAATGGCCACACTCCGCTAGGCATTAGCGACAACATATAGAGGCGGCTCCTGTCAATAGGCGCAAACGGCAGGGTTGGCCAGTGCGCTTTAAATCCTCAATGCCTCATGGGTTGAGCTCCGAGCAATTGATCCGTCTTCTTGACATCTGGTACAAAGGAATGGCCTTCTCTCTAGGCGGTGATAAATCGGCTTAAGCGCACAATCCGGCCTACCAAGCGTTGGACATCGTTGATGCACTTTGGCTTAGCTAAGGAGGTGATAGCTGTAATCTTCTCGGATTAGCCTCAATCCCCGGTTGGACACGAAAACCCAACAATTTACTGCGGAACACCAAAGGCGCACTTGGCGGGTTGAGCATCATCTTGTACATAAGTTGTCAAAGGTTTCCTTTAAATCCTTAATCAATGTTTCCTTCTGCCTTGATTTCACCGATATCATCCATAAGCGTGCACATTCGGCCGATCTGTTCGTGCAAACAATTACATCATAGCGATAAGTTGCTTAGGCTCTTGAGCCCAAAGGCATGGACACATAGCGAATGCTCCAAAAGGGTGATAGCGCCGTTTCTCCTGGTCCTAACCGCCATCTTAATCGATGATACGGAATCGCATCGAGCTCAAGCGCTCACAACCCGCCGTTGCATCAATGATCTAGTCAATGCGGGGAGGCGAGGATCTGCGGACAAGCTTTGTTAAGATACATGTAATCCTTTTCACCAAGTGCCATTCTTCTTAAGGACCAAAACCGGGTTAGCAAGCCACTCTGGATGAAAGACTTGACGATAAACCCTGCTGCCAAAGCCTAGCAACTTCTTCTCCGATGGCCTTGCGCCTTTCCTCATTAAACCGGCGAAGAAACTGTTTTACGGTTTGTATTTGGTCAACATTAAGAGTGTGCTCGGCGAGTTCCTCGGTACAGGCATGTCGAAGGCTTCCATGCAAAAATGTCGATTCTCACGGATGAACTTCGATGGCGGCGCTTTCCTATTTAGGATCAGGTTGCGATGGTGAACTGCTTGGGCGAATCGCCGGGCACAAAATCAACAAGCCGTCTCGGCCGCGATTTGAACTTCAAGTCGGATCATGCTCGTGATTTGGCTTCTTCAAAGGGTCATATCCATGGGATCAACATTATCTTTATAATACTTTAACTCTTACGAGGCACAAACCGACTCTGCGTAAGCGCATCGCCTTCCTCGCCTCGAGGCGATCCGGCGGCTCCATGAACCGTTATCGTTCCTTTGTGACCCGGCATCTTGTTTGTAAGTAAACATAACGGGCGTGCCATAAACTTGCATAAGCGGCCGCCCAAAGAGGCGTGGTAAGGGCTTTGAATTTTCACCACCTCAAATGTCAATGTTTACGATGCGAGTCATGTTAGTCTCGAAGGTCACCTCGAGCTATCTTACCGGCCGATGCGCCGACTTACCGGGCACCACTCCGTGAAACAACTGCTGGATGGCCTAAGATGTCTATCCGTTAACCCCATGCGTCGGAAGGTCTCGTATGAGGATGTTGATGTTGCTTCCTCCATCCATAGAACCTTGTAAACTTGTACCCTCCTACAGGGTGCCACCACGAGCTAGGCTGACCAATTGTAAACCGGGCGGATGGTCCTCTCTCCTCCACATGATCGGCTGCCGGACCAGCGCCGTGTCTGGCGCAGCCAGTTCAACACTTTACGCCCAGCAAGTTTTCGGTCTCGTCGGTCCAAGCTGGTGGTAAAGGCGTGTCTTCCACCATTCAACTGCTTTGGTTGCTCGATAACCCATTGCGCTGTTGTTGATTGTAGCCCCTTAGTTACGCGTCACGATTACCTTGATTATTCGGTTGCCTTGCCGCGGATTACCACGAATCTGGGCGGTATTTCCTCCACCGTAACCGGGCGGACCACGAACGCCATCGGGCCCTGATCATACGGAAGAGTTGGAGTTTTGAACTCACGCATAATATAACAATCCTTCCAAGGTGGTTTGCGGTGCCTCCTTCGTCCCATGCTTGGACAAGGTTGATTTAATATAAAATTCAAGCGATCCGGTTTGACCGCCCGGTTTATTTGCCTACCCTGCGCATGCTGGCCCTTGTCCTGAGCGTTGGTGTTAGCACAAAGCCCATGTTGCCGTTAAACTTCGCTTGTTTCCTCCATTGCATCAAATGATCTTTTGGCCCTGGTTGTCGTTCTGTTTTCCTTCCCACTTCATCATTCTCGATTCGGGATCCTTGGTACTATCGAGAATCAGCGTACTTTACCAACGCCCATTAAGTGCCCATGTATGCACTTCATGCGACGCTTTAATTTCAATGGCTCGAACACGCAATTGGCCTCCAAGGTCAAGATCGCGAATCCGGGTTAATCCGGTGCGAAGAATGTAAAACCTCAAGCGGCGCACCCAATGGGTGGTAGACTCTCCCTCCACTTTGGACACAAGCAGCCGATCAACCACAGACATGGGCTGTTTACGGTGTCTTTGAAATTTTGGATGAACCGGGTTATGGCCCGGTCCACGAGTGATGGGTTGGCGGCAAATTTTTCAACCAAGTCGGCGTACCTTCCGGCATCATTGTGAAATACGCCACATGCGGCTTCATCCGTCTAGCATCTCCATGGCCATCTGTAGCTTTCTACCCATGCCTCGGAGCCAAGTCGGTATAATTTGGCACTTCGTGGCCTTAAAGTCCTTGAGCAGCGCGTTGAAAGCGGGGGCGAGCAAGGCACCCCAAAAGCGAGCGTGACCCTGGTTGAAGATGGTCGGACGACGGCGCGCGGATGATCCTCTGCTTGTCTTCTTTCGGCCTCCTCGTGCCTGGCGCGGTCCACTACCGAGCATCTTCCAAGCGCTTGCGGATTGTTGCCTTGGCGGACCACGCTGCGCATTGCTTGTCTGACGGCGGTTAAATCGCGCGTCGGCTATAGCTCCGGCTCGGCGGGGTGGAGTGGATCCGATCCGTATGCAGTATGCTTCTTGCGAGCGAGGCCGTCTGAGGCTCTTTAACCGGCGTGTCTCTACGCTGTGGTGAATCGCCTTCAATTGGAATCGCCTCAACGTGCGCAGCCGCCACAAGATTATCCATCGGGTTGGAGTAGTGACGGAGGTTGCCTCGGTCGAGCGCCGGCATGATGGCGAGTAGATCTACCACGGGGCTGAACGTGCGGCCGTCGGCGCTTCGGCGGTTTACGCGGCGGCGGAATCTGGTCCCTGCTCTGGGGTATTGAAAGCTCCCTACCCTCAAAAACTGAAGGTAAGCGGACTGTACTTCCTTTTCATGACTTCTGTGATGCGCTCTGGTCGGCTGAGCCTATAAGCTCGCATCCAGCGGCTCGTTCCGCCATCCGTTCGTCGCGGCCGCAGGTCGCCC
This sequence comes from Aegilops longissima, assembly GCA_021605205.1. Lineage (NCBI taxonomy): Eukaryota > Viridiplantae > Streptophyta > Magnoliopsida > Poales > Poaceae > Aegilops > Aegilops longissima. The sequence continues at coordinate 40,892 of JAHIAM010000576.1, forward strand.
TTAACTAGTGATCTGTTCCCTCACCTTTGCAATCTCGTTGTGCGAGTCACGATCCGGTGGATTAGCTTCGCCATGAGCACACGAATCGTCAGCTCGACAAAACTTGAGCGGTGGTCGCGAGGCCTCCGCCCGCTGCCATCACCTGTTGAACCGGACCGAGTGCGCGGCGAAGTGAAGCGCCTCCTGCGTACCGCCAGAAGACCCCAACCCGGTTGGGTAGATCGAAGGTCGGAATACTCTCACCGTCGGAACAGCCCCGATCTGGCCATCCTGCAGCTGGTATAAAGACTCGAGTTTCTCCGGCCGCGATTACGTCGCGAGTAAGCAACGTTTTAATCACCGGATGCTGATCTGCCCTCGTAACCTCCGTGGGCGACTCCCCAACGTGCTTGACCGCCCGGTTTAGCTAGGGCAGGACTCTTCTTCGCCCGCTGAGCCGTCTCGGCGAGGTCGGTCGAGCGTCGGCCCGACGCTTCGCCAATCTTGCCGATGAACACGTGTATGCGCCAAAGGGACCGTACCCGTACTCAAGCGAAGCGGCCTCGGGGCCCGATCCGCATCGTCGATGTAGAGCTTGCGACGACTCTTAGTCATCCGCCTTGCATAACCGAGTCCCGAACTTGCCTCTAAGATCATCAAACCATCGTGCGATAGCCCACGGTGGGCGTAAGCTGTCGTGGAATTGTCACGGCAGATGTCCTCATGAAAGGACTTAGTCGCGGGGCCATCGTGCGGGTTAACCTAGAGGGTTAAGCGGACACAAGACACGGGAGTTATCTTGGTTGATTGCCGATGAAGGTAAAACCTCACGTCGGTTGTGGTGTGATTGATATGGTTTGGCGACTAGGGAGCAATAGCTTGCCTTAGTCTCAATTCTCTCTCTAACTTCGCTTGGTGTCCCTTATATACGGGTTGGCCTTGGCGGTTCTAGAATCCCAATCCGGCTCATACAAGAGTCCGGCTTGGTTTCTCCTTTCTTGTCTTACAATACAAGCTACAATACTAAGGCGGTTTACATGTATAAACCTTAATTAGCCTCTGGGCTCGAGCCTCCATATGGGCTGGATCATGAGCAGTTAAAGGCCCTTAGGGCGGTTCACACTCGTAGTTGTATCTACAGTTTCCGTGTACTATATCTTGCTATTGGTCTACTTGTTGCATTTGCAAATTTGTGAATCATTTCCAACATTATTGACACCACTTACAATTGCATCAAATTTTGTGCCACCATCCTCACCAAGCTCCACCATAAGCTCTTATTTGTGTAGGTGTGAGAACCGACAAGATTGGTACCAAGAGTGCTATTTCATTGTCCGCATTTGAGTGAACTTGATTCATCTTCAACATCGGTTAAAGGTACATTGGTATAAGTTCTTTTCGTACTACCACTCACATTTTGCTTGGAATGATGGATAGGCCAAGTACCTCTACCAACCCTCTTCATCGAGCAAGGCACGACATGTCATCATCGTCACCAAGAGCCACCTCTTTGGTGCTGTGGCGTTGCACCAAGAACAACAAGCAATGGCGCGCCGACAACCTCGCCACCGACTTGCGACTCTCCGAGCAAGCGTACAAGGGACTACCGACAACAAGTTCGGCGCTCACAAGCAAGAGAATGATGCAAGAATGGGCGAGATCTGGCGCCTTGATGAGAAGCCGACATCATTCTACTTCTTCATCATCAAGCGAAGCCGCTCGAGTCGACACTCCGGCGACACCTTCTATGACTCAAGTACACCTACTTGAACACTCTTAGTCGTGCGCTCGTCAAGACCGTCATGCATCTCGCAACCCGCTACATGACAAGCATTCACAAGAGCAAGTTGATGATCAAGTTCCTCGTCCTCAATCAAACCAAGAGGCTTTTGCTCAAGCTCAAAACGACAACGTTTAAATGCGCCAACAAGAGGAAGAACGGCGGCGTCTACACCAAGGCGAACAAGGCGCCAAGGCTCAACGTCTTCAACAACAACAACATGAGCGCAAGCTCTTGAGGCTAAGCGTGCCCTTCAAGAATCAAGTAGAGCCTTCAGCCAGCAATGCGAGCAGGCGCAATCAAGAAGAAGCCCTTGAGAAGAAATCCAAGAGAGAACTACCAACCTCATGTACAACGTCAAGTTCCTCAAGCCCCTTCACAAGCTCGTCAAGCTCCACCCCAACCTCAAGCTCAACAAGGGCAAGTTGATCATGGTCTTCCTCCACACCAAGAGCAACATGAAGGCGATTACAATCCACGTCAAGGGCGTCATCATCAACATCGCCAAAACACAATGAAAAACAGCTTCTGACAAGCTAAAATTCACCATGCCCAAGTTCAATGGAAGCAATGACCGAAGATTACCTCTCATGGGCATTGAAGGTTGACAAAATCTTCCGGTTGCACAACTACGATGAAGCGAAGAAAATCGCTATGGCATCACTTGAGTTCCAAGACTATGTGCTCATATGGTGGGAACAAATCATTGCGACGACAAGCAAGAGGTGAACCTCCAATCACCACTTGGGCTCAAATGAAGGATGTCATGCGAGCACGTTTTGTGCCAACCTACTACAACGCGACCTCTTCAAGAAACTCCAACTACTCAAGCAAGGAACAAGAGTGTTGAAGAATATTACAAGGAAATGGAGATAGCCATGATTCGAGCCAATGTCAAGGAAGATGATGAGCAAACTATGGCACGTTTCTTGAATGGACTCAATCATCCCATCAAGAAGATCGCGACTTCCAACCATACTCAACCCTCATTGAGCTCGTGCATCAAGCTACAAAGGCGGGCAGCCAAGTGCAAGATGACTTCAAATCGCAAGCACTCATCCAAGACCTCGGCTTCTCCAACAACCAAGCTTCAACGACTCCTCCAACATCTACATCAACCAAGCTTTCTTCAAGAAAGCGACGACAAGTCAAGTTACAAGAAGATTTCGACAAGTTCAAGTCGTCCTCCTCCTACTACAAGCAACCTCAAGCGCGTGCTTCATCCTCTACTCCGATGATGAGACCATCAAGACAAGCTCCTTCAAGTGTTTCACTTGCGGCGGCGAGGCCACAAGTCATCTAGAATGCACCAACAAGCGCACCATGATCCTCAACGACGATGGCACATATGACTCCATGAGTGAAGAGGAGATGGAAGCTCTTGAGCAAGTGGCCATGCACGCGAGTGAGCGAAGATGAAGATGATCAAGTCTTTTGTGATGAGGATTCGAGCCCGCTCTCGTTGTCTCAAGGTCTTGACTCTTCAACATCAACAAGAAGGCGACCAAAGATGCCACATCTTCCACACAAAGGCGGCATCAAGCGGAAGGTCCGTCAAGGTCATCATCGATGGAGGTAGTTGCCACAACTTGGCAAGTGAAGAACTATGTTCCAAACTTCAATTGGTCAGAGAAGCACCCACATCCCTACAAAGTTCAATGGCTAAGTGACTCCAGCACTATCTGAGTCGAGCATACGGTCCAAGTCTCCTTCAAAATCGGTGCTTATGAAGACACGTTGGAATGTGATGTGGTCCCAATGTCCATTGCCACCTACTTCTAGGTCGACCATGGCAATTCGAGTGGTGTCATCCACAATGGGCACCAATCACTATAGCTTCAAGATGAAAGGAAGGAATATGTGCTCGACCTATGTCTCCTACTCAAGTGATAGCCGACAAGCAAGCCACCAATAATAGAGACAAGAGTGAAAGTGATCCACCCAAAAGTGAGTAGAGCCACAAGCCAAATTTGGCGACTCTTAGCCTAGAGAAAAACCTCATTCTATTTGCCACCAAAAGTGAGATGAGAGAAGTATGTGAGAACCCATCGAGGTGATGCACTTTGTCCTTGTGTGCAAGGATGGAGAACCAAAACTAACACCATTCACGAGCTACCTTTGGTGTTTCAATCTCTTTGCAGGAATTTCAAGATGTTTTCCCGATGAGCTACCTCGGGTCTACCTCCTCTTGAGGCATTGAGCATCGAATCGACCTCATCC
>JAHIAM010000577.1:0-31069 GCA_021605205.1 Aegilops longissima
CACTTTCTTTTTGGGAAGGGCTCTTGGGCCGCCAATTGAGCAGCTTCTTTAAAGGAGCATTTGAGTATTGGGCAGCCCCATCTGAACTGGGTCGGGATAGGGGGCGTCTTCAATATAAAACAATTACGAGTCCATTCTTGATTCCTTTTGAGGTCCCCATGGGATACCCTAATGCAGCTATCACGCCATACCTCGGCTACGCCTAATTCAAGATTGAGCCCTCATGGGTAGGGGTCAAGAAGGAAATACTTCCTCCACAACTCAAAGTGGGCCTGCATGGCGCAAGAACATCTGCATAAAGAGGGCAACAAAGCTTGGGAGATGTGCAGTATGGATCGAGGTGAGGTGGTGGAGCTGGATCCCATAAAATTACAGCAAGCCTTGCGGAAGGGTGAATGGGAAGCCTAGGCCTCGTAGAAGGAAAGGCACTGAAACATACCCTTTCTTCCCTACTAGGAGCAGGTAAAGTTCTCTCTGAAGGCCTTGCCGCGTCATGCGAAATCAATCCGGTAGCGGACAGGAGCAGAGACCTACCGCGAGGAGATATCCTTGTGTTTGGATATTGCTCAACTAGAAGCGTGAAAGCGAACAACTTTCGACCAATCACCGGGAGAAGGCCATGAGGCGTGAGAATGAACCTCGGGCTGGCCATTTGACCAAGCTTTCTTCGAGGATGGTTTTGGTTTCTTGCTTGAGGATGGATTAACCACCCGTCGCACTCACAGTGCATTAAATAGAGTTAGTCCTCTACGGTCACGGAGGGGTGTTTTTGTAAAACAACGTTGGATTGTTACGCCTTCTAATAGGCGCTTACATAAGAGTGAGGTTGTCTTTAACCCTTGATGAGAATTAATACTAAGGGTCCCACTACCATTTGGCGGATTAGGAGGTCATCGGCGAGCCGAACTCACTGAAACAGCAAGCAAGGAAAGAATGAAGATTTACTTTACATGAAGCCAAAGACTTTAGGATATGCAAGACAGTGATGATTACGAACTCCGGCATTGGAGGCTAGTTTAGGGGAGCTCTGAGAGGAGTCACGGACTACAGAGGGTCCTCGGGCTGCGGCTTTGTCTCTTATGGGCGGACAGTCGGGCGCTTACTTCTGACTACTAGAAGGCTAGACTATTGGACAGCGTCGTATGTCACAGACAGGAGACCTTTGCGTGCCTTGAGTGCGTACTCCAAGTCAAGATAGGTGATTTAGGCGTGTCTATGCTCTATGTAACCGACCATGTATAACCCTAGTACCTGGTGCCTATATAAACCAGAGGGTTTAGTCCGTGAGAGGCTAGAAGAACAACCATCATCCTACTAGTCTAGGGTTTAGTTACAGCTAATCCTCGTGGTAGATCGACTACGTAATCCTCATATACTACAGTCAATATAATCAAGCGGGCCGTGAGGTTTTACCTCTTAGAGAGGCCTGAACTGGGAGGTAAACATCATGTCCCTAGTCCCTCGTTCCCCATTGATCCAAGATCCACAACTCGGGACCCCCTACACGAGATCCTCCAGTTTCACACCGACACTAGGCGTCTTGGAGGCGATGGTAATATGGACACATGATTTTACCCGGGTTCGAACTCGTGAAGAGATAATACCCTATGTCACGCTTTTGATTATATTGATATGGATGTATGTAAACCCGGGATAATTAAGCTTCTGATAATCCCGGCTAATGAAGCCCACGTCACCACCTCGATTCTTTGTGGACTAAACTCACAATGAATCGATCCGGTTCAAATTCAAATTTTAAAACAAAAAGCAAGCGATAAAAGTTTTCAAAAACTAAAACTAAAATGTTAGGGGTTGTCAAAAATTACAAAGCTAATTATAATGGAGTGCACACATTTTGTAAAGGGTCTAAGTAGTTTAAATAAATTAAAATAGAAAAGAAAGAAAATAAGAAAAGAACAAAATAAAACAAAAGAGAAAGTGGGGAGAAAACCCGGCTGGCCCAGCAGGCAAGCCCCCACCTGGCCAGCCGCCCCCATTGCCCAGCCCCCACAGCCCGGCCAACCGGCCACTCCTTACCCGGGTGTACGGAAACCCTAGCCGCACCCTCACTCTCCCGATCCACTTTCTCCCTCCTCCGCGCTCGATCTGCGATCCAGGACCATGCCGGATCTGTCGCCCCCCCCTCGGCGCTTGGCGACCCAGCCCAGCGGCACCTTCCCCCTCTCTCCCGAGACCTACCATGCCGAGGCTCAGAGCCTCGCCGGCAGTCGTCCCCGACCAAATCATGGGATCCGCCCAGCCATGGCTCACGCCGCCTCCCGCCCTCATCCTCACGGTGCATGTACCGGCCATCCCGAGCTCCGCCCGCATAGACCACGTTCCCCCCGAGTGAGCTCTCCTCTCCCCTATCGCTCCCCTCGTTCCCCTCACGCGCCACCAGCCCCTCCTTGGCCTCCGGCCCGCCCCCCACCGTGCTTTCCACCTCCCTCCTCTCCTCCTTGCTTGAGCAGTGGGCGTATCGACCTCCCTCTCCCTCCTCCTGCTCGCCAGCGCCTCCCCCCTCACTTGCAGAACCTCCCCCGGTCGTGGATCTCGTCATGGCGCCCCCGTGACCAAATGGTCTGAGGCGAGCCGTGGTGCTTTCGGTCATGCATAGCACCTCCTCACTACCCCGTGCCACGCCCGTCGAGCCAAAACCCGCCACCTCCGCTGCTGCTTGGCGCGCCGATCCGGCGAGCAGCCCGCGCCGCCACCAATAGACCCGCCGCCCTCCCTTTCGACAGCGACCGCCGCGCCCGTTTGTGCCGAACCGCGAAGCCGTGACTCCGGCCCCCGCCTCGCTGGGCCTCGCCGGAGCCGACTCCGGTCCCCCTGCCAGGCGTGGCATGGCACGGGCCGCACTTTGAGCCCGACTAGTGGGCAGGGGCCCCCCCGCCACTTTGTTGACTCGGTCGGTGGCCAATAAGTCCACCCCTCTCGACTATGACATGCAGGCCCCCCTGCGGAGCGTTTTTGAAATAAAAGGAAAAGGAAAATGAGATTTAAATAAAATAAATAAAAATGAATAAAACTAATTAATTAATTAATTAATTAATTAATTAAATAATTAAATAATTTAATTAATCACGATTAATTAAACCTAATGACTAATTAACCTAATTAACTCACATTAATTAAACTTAACTAAGTTAATTAGTTAACGATTGTATAATGACGGGTCCCACATATGGGGGTTGACCTAGTCGACCACTGTTATTATTGACCAGCGTCGACATGACGTCATCTTGGCGTCATAAATACATTTTTGAATTAATTAATTAATTAATTAAATTCAGAGTTAATAAAATCTTTTAAAAATCATATCTTTTAATCCGTAACTCGGTTAAAATATTTTCAACATGAAAGTTGCTCGAGCGATGAGGCGAATCCGGGATCGCGGTCCGTTAATCGCCACACACCCTAACCTACTCCAGACCTGCAACTTTTCCCCTCGGCTCCCTCGCTGAAAACGCCATGAAACAAGGAATACTTTCCGGATGTTTTTATAACCGATACCCCTCATACCACGTTAGAACACGCCTAGAATAAGCTTCTTGACATGTCATGCATCGATATGCATCTGTTTACTTAGTATTCATTGTTTCTTCCCCTCTTCTCTCCGGTGAGACTACTGACTAGGGCAGCTGCTGCTGGCGATTCGACTACGGTGTTGTGACCCCCTCTCTTGCCGAGAAAAGCAACGGGCAAGCCCCCCCTTGATCACGGATATAGCCTACTCTTATCTACACTGCTTGCATTAGAGTAGTGTAACATATTCTTGCTTTGAGATACTCCTATCTTTGCTTTGCATAGCATCCTTGTTACTCTTGTTACTGTTACCTTACCGCAATCCTATATGCTTAGTATAGGATGCTAGTATTCCATCGGTGGCCCTACACTCTTGTCCGTCTGCCATGCTATACTCTTGGTGTGATCACTTAGGGAGGTGATCACGGGCATATCTATATCTTTACTATATACATTACATGCAATCTTGTTGGAGATCGAAATTTGAAAGGACGGTGGCTCCATCCGTGAGAGGTGGGCACAGGTTCTCGGAGCCCCTTTGTTACCTTGTGGCGGAGGCGGCAGGGGAGTTGAGACTACAGGTGAGAGGTGGGCTGGCCTGTTGGCGTTCGCGGATGCTTAACTGCAGCTTAGGAGGTCTTGGTATTTGATCTGAGTTGGCTCTGAGCTTATCACGCACTAACCATCTCTGGGGGTAGTTATGGGTATCCGGCGTCGTGGTATCGGTAAGAAACACTTGAGCGTCGGCGATGGGAGGCGGCCCGGATTGGGCACTTGCTAAGGCTGGGTACTGCTTCGGCCGCTTCACATAGCGTCTGCGGTGTGCTTTCGAGGCGATGGGCCCGGACCCTGGCGCTTAAGTTTTTAGACCGGCGTGTTGGCCTCTGTTGTGCCTAGGTGGGGCTGCGGCGTGTTGATCTTCAGCGGCGGGCATGACCCGGAAAGTGTGTCCGGCCAAATGGGATCAAAGCGTCTTTGGTGAGATGGTGCACCTGCGGTGAAGTTAATCTATTGGATAGCCGTGATCTTGATAGCAGGGCGACTTGGAGTTGTACCTTGAGCTTATGACAACTAGAAGGCGGATACTTGATAAAACACACCCTTTCAAGTGCGGATACAACGGTGGTCGCTCTCTCTCGGGGATATGAGGAGGGATTCATGGGTAGGATTATTGCTATGTGATGTTACTTGGAGGACTTGATTGTCCCCTCCTACATTGCAAGGCAGGTGTCGAGCGTAGTCTTCGTTAAGACTAACTATCCCCTCTTATTACGGCATTACTGCGATTCGGTCCGCAATATGGCCTTTACATATATCCATGCATATGTAGTGTAGCTCCTTGCTTGCGAGTACTTTGGATGAGTACTCACGGTTGCCTTGTTCCCCTTTTCCCCTACCTCTACTCGATTCTGCAACGGATAGATGGAGCCGGGGGCAGGCATACCGCCTATAATGACTACTACTCAGGTGCCTACTACGTGCAGCCCGCGGCGGCGACCAGGAGTAGCCTTAGGAGGATCGAGGCGGGGGCTGCTCCTCTTCGTCTGTATCGATTTGTACTAGCCTTCTTAAGGCAAACTTGTTTAACTTATATACGTACTCAGATATTGTTGCTTCGCTGACTTCGTCTATGATCGAGCACTTGTATTCGAGCCCTCGAGGCCAGGCTTGTATTATGATGCTTGTATGACTTATTTTATTTGTAGAGTTGTGTTGTGATATCTTCCGTGAGTCCACTGATCTTGATCGTACACATTTGCGTGCATGATTAGTGTCGATTAAATCGAAGCGTCTGAAATTAATGTCGAGCCCATTGCTGTAGGAATCCCCTTCCACACTCCTTGGCGAAAGTCGAGTCTAGACATTGCAAAAACTTTTACTAACTTGGCTGTGTGCCTTACGGGCACGTCGCCATCGAATTGGTACTAGGATCTTTACTCCTCGACCTTTACTCTGGGACTACGAACTCTCTTCTACTCGGGTTAAGCGATTTTACTAACTAACACTAGGATCCGTGACCACATTCACCCCAAAGTTGGATATATCCTTAGTTGTTCTTGGAATTGTATTTGAAATTTCCACCTTTGTCATTTAACTCCTTTGAAGCGTCTTTGTTTCGAGATGGAACCCACGAGGCAGGTCATCGCCACCAGCGGCCATTGGTGCCTCGGGATCACTGCGGTGCTAGGCGAGAGATGATGACCTATCTGGGTTATCGGCGGCACCTAGTACAGCGTCTATGAAGTACCGGGACTATAACGGGGGCTGATACCAGCGATCGTCCACCTCTACTCTCGGGTATGAGTCCACTCTTGTGCTGCACACGCACATGGTGTTGGAGTGACTATCGATATGGCGATCCACGATCTGCTTATGCTGCTTTCGACGCGTCTTCGTCTTGATGTCGAGTTGGACACCTCCCCTTACGGCACATTGCTATCGCGTCGATGTTGGTGAGGAGGGTTACTACCTGCTGCCTACTCCGCTTTGTCACCGAGAGCCTTCTACCATCGGAACCTTGTTACGCATCGCGATAGGCTGGATCGAAGCTAACCGAGCTCTTCGCACGAGTTGTACATCACCCGTCGGCACCTTTCCGTGCTCTGTGCTCTATGCCTTTATGCCCGATCCGGAGAGCTGCGGCGTTCTGCGATCTACCCAGCCGGACCGTGATGCCCGAGGGTGTCGGTTGGCGGGGCGTGGGAGGCTACTCTCCGCGCAGCCCTTTTACGCCACAGGGCGTCGGATTCAGCACGCAGTATCCGCCCCCAGTCAGCAGCGGCGTGGAGGACTATCCATGTGCCGCTACTAAGACTTTCGGGCTCTGACTACCTCCGTAGTACCGGCGTGGGGCTGATGTGAACTTGCTTGTTAGTGTTAGATGCATTCGCCCATGCACTGCGTGCCGCCTATGATGTTTTAGTCTATGTCTTGAACTCTATGTATCGAACTCTATGCATGATCCTTTTGTAAGATATGCACGACTACTATGTAGTTCCTATCGTCTTGCTTTCATTATGCATGTTTCATCATGAATGATTCACATCTTTGCTTAATTTCTCGAATCTTTGAACTACCTGTTATATAATAGCGGGATGGTTAGAGCCACGAAGTGCGTTAATCGTGGTGCCAACTTCCCACCACCGCTTTGAGTACATAGCTGGTATGATCCAACGGCTTGAGATGAATCGCCAGTTCATGGAAAACATGATGGCTCGGTTTCCTCGCCCCAATATGAACCAGCACCCAAAGCGGAACAACTCTGCGGGATTTCATACGCTGAACCCAGCGTGTACCGCACCTCAACCCAGCCCATTTGGATCTTGATGGTAGCTCCGTGACATCACCTATGAGATGGAGTGCTGCTGATGTAGCCCTGCCAGCTATGTCACTTTTGCTTCCTTCTTCTGAAGGACCCGCAGCTCAATGGTGGGACAGCCAGCGGCGTACTCTGCCAGTTGGAACACTCATCACTGGCGGACTTCAAGCTGCCTTCCGTGCCGCTTCATCCCTCAAGGGTCATGGACCGGAAGAAGCGTGAGTTCATAACCTCACCCAAGGCAACAAGACTGTTGAAGCTTATCGTGAGAGTTCTGGACTTATCTCGCTATCTTTGAAGAGGACATTACCGCGATGCCTTGAGCGGGAGAAGTTCCGTGGCGGCCTTCAAGGCGACATCAAGCTCGCACTTCTAGTGCGACTTTGCCGATTCGTCACCACGGTGAACAAGGCTATCAATGTCGAAACTAGTGCGGGAATACGAGCTCTACGGTATGGCAAGTGACGCGGGCTCATCTTGGGCCCGTCCTCGCTGAAGCGCAAGATATGGATTCCCAACGGTATGTACGGCCGAATGCACCTGCTCGGCGAGAACTATCTTGCACCTCGTGCGCCTACAACTAAGCAGCCAAAGCTTCCAGCTCCACCACCCCAAGCTCCTGTTCCCTCCCAATAATGGTTTGTGCTTGGTCACGGACAACGAGAACACCGTGCTGAGAATGCAACGAGAGCCGAATCGGTTGGCCTTCGGCGGTGGCCGTCGAAACACCGGACCCCATAACAACACTGCCAAGTCTTATGGTCAAGCTCGGGCCAACCACGTTGATCGAGCGAAGCTCAAGACCAGCACCGCTCTTTGTGATGGGTACACTCCTCGTAAATTCAGTACACGCATCTGTTTTATTGATTCGGGAGCATCGCATTCATTCATGTCGGAAGACTTTGCATACAAACACGGCGTTAAGTGTGAGGAGATGAACTCTTTGGTAGTGGTAAAAACCCCCTTGGGACAATGTCAAACCTCCATGGTTGGCGTCGGCGTCCCGTGGAAATCGAAGGGTTGGAATTCTATGCCTCACCCATTATCACGAAGGCGTCTAACATCGACCTCATTTTGGGGATGGATTGGTTGAAAAGCGCATCGGCGTCAATCGTTTGCGCCACTAAGACCGTCCATCACTACACCCTTATGATGAAATAATGGCTACAATGCTCATGCAGTTCAGGATGCGAGGCAAGGCTCTATGCATTGAATGCATTGAGCGCCGCACCCTCGAGGGCATTGAAAACATTCACTGTCGTTGCGATTTCAAAGGCGTCTTTCTGAAGAACTTCGAGATTCCCCACTAGAGGCTGTCGAATTAGTCATCGACTTGAAACCAGGCACCACTCCTATAATGGCGACCCTACAAGATGCCGCCGCATGAACTCCTTGGAGCTAAAGGAGGAAATCGACAAATCTCTTCAAAGTGGTTTCATTAAGCCCAAGTTGCTCTCCTTGGGGAGCACCTTCTCTCTTTGTCAAGAAGAAGGAGGGACAAACCAATTGGTCCAAGACTACCGTCCCATAAATCAAGCTACCATTAGAATAAGTATCCTCTTCCTCGGATCAATGATCTTTATGATCAAGCTGGCTGGTTCGTCCGGTGTTCTCGAAACTTCGACTTGAGGTTGGGTTACCACCAGATCCGTGTTAAGTGAGAGGATATCCCCAAGACGCATTAAGTGACTTCGTTATGGTTCATACTGAGTACGTAATCATGTCTTCGGCAACCAATGCTCCAGCTACCTTCTCTACGCCGATGAACTATATATTCATGGATTACCTCAACAAGTTAGTCGTGGTTTATCTGGATGATATCTGATCTTTTCCAGAATGAAGAAGACCATGTTGAACATCTTAGTCTTGTCTTTGGAAAAGCTACGAGCATCAACTCTATGCCAAGTTCTCCAAATGTGAATTACGGCTTCCGAAGTGACCTATCTCGGGCATGTCATCTCTAAGGATGGTATTGCCGTCAACCTGAGCGAGTTGAGGCTATTCTCGATTGGACTCCTCGAAGAATGTTAAGCAAGTCGGAAGTTTTCTCGGTCTACTTGATTCTGTAAATCGATTAAATGAGAACTTCTCCAAGATTGCCGGCCTCGACTAACTTTGTTGCATAAGGCGTCAAATTCAATGGGCCAGATAAGTGTCGGGGAAAGTTTCCGGGCACTCAAAGACAAGTTGACTTACCCGATGCTAGCTCCTCGATACTAAGAAGGACTTACGTCATTTCTTTGCGGCGCTTCTCGTCAAGGTTTAGGCGGTGTCCTAATGCAAGAAGCGCAAAGTGGTTGCTTATGCCTCTCGACAATTCGCCCTCACGAAGAACTACCCAGTTCACGACCTCGAACTTCTTTGTTGTCATTCATACCTTTGAAGCGGTGGCGACATTACCTTCTCGTGTCGTTGCGAGATCTTCACCTACCACCAAAGTCTGAAGTATCTGTTTACTCAGCCGGACACGAACCTCCGTCCGCGAGAGATGGATGGAAGCATTGCGAACTTTGATTTGGGTATTTCTTATCGCGAGCAAGGCTAATGTAATGGCTGATGCCTTGAGCCGCATAAGTCTTCTTTTGCAACCACCTTGAGTTCACAAAGTTCAGCCATCACTTGTCGAAGAATTGAGAAAGCTAAACCTCCATATTGTTCCTCACGGATTGCACTCGCTCCCCTCCTCCGGAGTTCATAAGATGAATCTCGTGTTGTTCCCGAGGTTCCCTCTATACCACGGCTGTTGAACGCCGATCTCACGTGGGCACCATAAAGACAATGCAGGGTTTGACTCTGAAGTCTACAAGATTAAGCAAGACCTCGAAAGGAAATCCCTCATTCTTCACTATTCTTGATGATGGCGCCTTGTACTTCAAAGGCCGCCTAGTGGTGCATAGATGTAAGAAGGAAAACCTGAATATGACTTCGAGAAGGTTATGAAAGAAGCTCATGATCGCCTCTATGTATCCACCCTGGTAGTACAAAGATGTATCAAGACATTAATCGAGATTACAGTGGTCTAATATGAAAGCAAGACATTGCTAAGCTATGTTGTTGAGTGTGGCGTTTGTAAATCGTATCAAGCGAACATCAAGGCTCTTGGAACTCTGCAACCTATCTCTATTCCGAATGGAAATGGGACCATGTTGAAATGGACTTAAATCCTGGATTTCCCAAATCGCAGAAAGGTAATGATGCTATTCTATGCGTCATTGACGGCTTTCTAAAGTTGCTCATTTTACGGCGGTCGAAAGCGATCCTTTGCTAGTCGACACAGCATCTATATGTCGAAATTGTTTCACTTCATGGTATTCCACTTGGTTGCTCGATTCGGACCGTGGTGGCTTATTCACTTCAAGATTACAGGCAAGTTTTCAAGAAGCTATGGGACTCATTTATCTTTGATCTGCGTTTCATCCATGGTCTCAAAGGCAAGTTGAGCGTGTCAACCAAATTCTCGAAGACGTGCTTGATCTTGTGTACGTTCCTTGACAAGAAATGGGAGGAATCTCTCCGTATGCTGAGTTCTCGTATAATAATAGCTATCAAGCTAGTCGAAGATGGCCCCCTTGAAGTGTTATATGGGCGAAAGTGTGAACCCTCGAACTGGTCGAGGCGGGAGCGTCCACTCTTGGTCCGGATATTATCAACATGCCAAAGAACAAGTCCGCATTATTGGCGAGAATCTCAAGGCCCCTCGATCGCGTCAAAGTAATTATGACCGTCATCACAGGACATGGTCTATCAACTTTGGCGAAAAGGCCTATCTTGGCGTTACACCAATGAAGGGTGCTCACCGCCCGGGATCAAGGCAAAGCTAGCTCCTCGCTATATTGGCCCATTCACTATCTGGAAAGGCATGGAAAAGTGGCATATCAGCTGGAGCTTCCGTCGAACCTTTCACGAGGTTCACGATGTGTTCCGTGTGACAACTCGCGCTGCTTCAGGACCCAATCCAAAGCGATGGACCATGAAGTGCTTTCGAATTACAAGCAGGACCTCTCCTATAAAGAGCATCCGGTCCGCATTCTCGACCAACTGAGCGCCGCATTGCGTCGAGAGAAAGCGATCAAGTTCCTCAAAGTCCGGTGGTCGAATCACTCACGAAAGGCAAGCCACACAGGAGCGAGGATCGTCTTGAGATGAATACCCGCACTCTTTCCTTCTACCTCCTAAATCTCGGGGCGAGATTTCTTGTAATCAGAGGAGATTTGTAACACCGGATAATTAAGCTACGATAATCATCGGCTAATGAAGCCCACGTCCTCGATTCTTGTGACTAAACTCACGATGATCGATCCGGTTCAAATTCAAATTTTAAAACAAAAAGCAAGCGATAAAAGTTTTCAAAAACTAAAACTAAAATGTTAGGGGTTGTCAAAAATTACAAAGCTAATTATGGTGGAGTGCACACATTTTTTGTAAAGGGTCTAAGTAGTTTAAATAAATTAAAGCAGAAAAGAAAAGAAAATAGAAAAGAACAAAATAAAACAAAAAGAAAGTGGGGAGAAAACCCCGGCTGGCCCATGAGGCCAAGACCCCCCAGCCCAGCCCCACAGCCCGGCCAAGCCGGCCACTCCTACCCCCCCACGTCGGCGGAAACCCTAGCGCCTCCTCTCCCAGATCCTTTCTCCTCCTCCTCGCGCCGAGTCGGGATCGCAGATCCATTGTCCTTCCCGTCGGCCCCCCGACCCCGCCCGCCCGACCACTTCCCCTCCTCCCCGACCTCCTGCAGCAGGCTCAGGCCCCCAATTTACCGCAGCAGAGTCGTCCCCGACTCCCCGTCGCTGGATCCAGCCCCCGCCCGGCTCCGGCCGCCTCCGCTCCTCCTCCTCACAGTGCACAGGCCATCCCAGAAACGGAGCATAGACCCGCGTTCCCCCCAGTGAGCTCTCCCTCTCCCCTCGCTCCCAGTTTCCCCTCCCAGGCATGTGCGCCCTTAGCTTGACTCCCGGCCCCCCCAGTGCACCTCCTCCTCTCCCTTTCCCGTCGCCGAGCAGGGCGGGCTCTGGCCTCCCTCTCCCTCCTCCTCGCCCAGGCCCTCCCCTCCGCGCCCAGACCTCCCCCCCCCCCCCGTGGACCTCGTCGCTGGCCCCCGTGACCAAATGGTCCCCAGGGCAGCCAAATCAGTGCTCGGTCGCCCTATAAGCACCCTCAGCCACCCATTGGTTCGCCCGTGTGTCCAGGAAACCCCGCCACCTCCGCCGCAGCGCGGCGCCGTTCCGAGGCAGCCGTGCCATACCGCCACCGTCGGACCAGCGCCCTCCCCTTTTCGACGCGACCGCCAGCGCCCGTTTATACTGCCGGGCTTACGAACCTGGCCAGAGACTCCGGCCCCCTCACCAGCAGGCGCCACGAACGACTCGGTCCCCCTATGCGTAATGGCATGGCCGGGAGGCCCTGCACAGGCCAGCGACTAAGTGGGCCAGGCTCCCCCGCCACTCTGTTGACTCGGTCGGCGGTGGCCAGTCACCCCCCTCTCGACTATGACATGCGGGCCCCACTGCGAGCGTTTTTGAAATAAAGGAAAAGGAAAAGGAGATTTAAATAAAACTAATTAAGTTAATTAATTAATTAATTAATTAATTAATTAAGTAAGTAATTAAATAATTTAATTAATCTGATTAATTAAACCTAATGACTAATTAACCTAATTAACTACATTAATTAAGCTTAACTAAGTTAATTAGTTAGCGATTGTATGAATGAGCAGGGTCCCACATGTAGGGGTTGACCTAGTCAACCACATTGCTGATAGCGTCGGCATGGCGTCATGCTTGACGTCATAAATACATTTTTTGAATTAATTAATTAATTAATTAAATTCGAGAAATTAATAAAATCTTTTGAAAATCATATCTTTTAATCCGTAACTTCGGTTAAAATATTTTCAACATAGAAAGTTGCTCGAGCGAGCGAGGCGAATCCGGATCGCAGTCCATTCGTCAGCCACACACCTAACCAATCAGACCTGTAACTTTTCCCCTCAGGCTCCTCTGCGAAAACACGAAACAGGAATACTTTCGGATGTTTCCCCCCTTAACGATACCCCTCATACCACGTTAGAGCACGCCTAGCATCGCTTCTTGACATGTCATGCATCGATATGCATCTGTTTACTTAGTATTCATTGTTTCTTCCCCTCTTCTCTCCGTTAGACTCTGAGGCCAAGCTGCTGTTTGGCCGGTTCGACTACGGTGTTGCGACCCTCTCTCTTGCCGAGCAACCAGGCAAGCCCCCCCCTTGATCACGGATATAGCCTCTCTTATCTACACTGCTTGCATTAGAGTAGTGTAACATATTCTTGCTTTCGGATACTCCTATCTTTCTTTGCATAGCTTTGTCCTTGTTACTCATGTTGTTACCTTACGCAATCCTCTTGTAGCATAGGATGCTAGTGTTCCATCGGTGGCCCTACACTCTTGTCGTCTTGCCATGCTATACTCTTTGGCTGTGATCGCTTGGGAGGTGATCACGGGCATATACTATATACTTTACACTATTACATTACGTAATCTTGTTAGGAGATGAAATTTGAAAGGGCGGTGGCTCCATCCGGTGAGGTGGGCTGGGTTCGGCTTGACCCCGATTTGTCCTTGTAGGCGGAGGCTGAGGCGGTTGAGACTACTGGGTGAGAGGTGGGCTGGCCTGTTTGGCGTTCGCGGATACTTAACAGCTGCGACGAGGTCTTGGTATTTGATGCGAGTTGGCTCACGAGCTTATCGCACTAACCATCTGAGGAGTAGTTATGGGTATCCGGCGTCGTGGTATCGGCCAAAACACTTGACGTCGTGACAGGCGAGCGTAAGCCGGATTGGGCTGGAGCGCTGCTAGGGCTAGGTGCGCTTCGGCCGCATATCATAGCGTCGGGTGTGCTTTCGAGGCGATGGGCGAGACCCTGCGGCAGCAAGTTTGAACCGGCGTGTTGGCCTCTGTTGTGCCTAGGTGGGGCTGCGGCGTGTTGATCTTCGCGGCGGGCATGACCGAGGAAAGTGTGTCGGCCAAATGGGATCAGCGTCTTTGGGTAAGATGGTGCACCCTGCCGGTTAATCTATTGGGATAGCCGTGATCTTGATATGAGGCGACTTGGAGTTGTACCTTGAGCTTATGACAACTAGAGCCGGATGCTTGATAAAACACACCCTTTCAAGTGCGGATACAGCGGTGGTCGCTCTCTCGGGGGATATGAGGAGGGATGGCGGGTAGGATGTGCTATGTGATGTTACTTGGAGGACTTGATTGTCCCCTACCTACATTGCAAGGACAGGTGTCGAAGCGTAGTCTTCGTTAAGACTAACTATCCCCTCTTATTACGGCATTACGAGTCGGTCCTTGATATGGCCTTTACACATATATCCATGCATATGTAGTGTAGCTCCTTGCTTGCGAGTACTTTGGATGAGTACTCACGGTTGCCTTGTTCCCCTTTTCCCCTACCTCTACTCGATTCTTTGCAGCAGACGATGGAGCCGAGGCGAGCGCCACCGCCGATGGCGACTACTACTGCGGAGGTGCCTACTACTACGTGCAGCCAGCGGCGGCGACCGAGGTAACCTAGGAGGATCCCGAGGCGGAGGCCTGCTCCTCTTCGATATGTATCCCAATTTGTGCTAGCCTTCTTAAGGCAAACTTGTTTAACTTATATGCGTACTCGGATATTGTTGCTTCCGCTGACTCGTCTATGATCGAGCACTTGTATTCGAGCCCTCGAGGGCCCTGGCTTGTATTATGATGCTTGTATGACTTATTTTTATTTGTAGAGTTGTGTTGTGATATCTTCCGTGAGTCCCGATCTTGATCGTACACATTTGCGTGCATGATTAGTGTCTGATTAAATCGAAAAATCATAATGTAGTATAGAGTGCATGTATCTACCACGATATTGTTCTAATGAATGAGATCATCTGATTGACTAGCATGGCCTCGGTTTATATAATATCTGGAGCACTGTGGTTTAGGAGAGTCCTCGTCTTGTCATAAGTCTTATGGAGTCTTCCTTGTATCGTCATGGGATGCAAAGAAATGGCCCATGAGTGAACCACCGTGGGGTCCTCGGCTCAACCCACAATTGAGGGAACAATGTGATGAAGTACCCTAGTCGAGGACACCATCAACCATGCACACAGATCATGCTTGCTATTAAATATCTTATGGAAAAAGGTATTAAACCTAGGTTGATTAGGTGGGTTCTTTTGGTACAAGAATTTGACTTGATAAAGGGGCGAGAATCCGGTGGTGATAATTTGTCGAGAATGGAAAATGTTCTTGATGACTCTGCTGCCTATTAATGATAGTTTTCCTCATGAATAATTAGAAGTTATAAATTCTCTCGTAATACTCCTTGGTACATGATGACCCACAAGTATAGGGGATCAATAAGTAGTCCTTTTCGATAAATGCAGTGTCGAACCCAACAAGGAAGCGAAGGAAATGACAAGCGGTTTTCAGCAAGGTATTTTTTGTAGGCCACTGAAATTATTGAGTAGCGATGGTTTGTAGTAAGATAATTAAGTAACGGGTAACAAGTAACTGATGGAAATATGCCTAGAGCAATAATAAAATGGTTATTATTATATTTCCTTAATCATGATAAATTTTATTATTCATGCTAGAATTGTATTAACAGGAAACTTAAATACATGTGTGGATACATAAACAAATATCGTGTCCCTAGTGAGCCTCTACTAGACTAGCTCGTTGATCAAAGATGGATAAGGTTTCCTAACCATAGACATGAGTTGTCATTTGATAATGGAATCGCATCATTAGGAGAATGATGTGATGGGCAAGAACAACCGTTAGTATAGCATATGATTGTTGGTTTATTGCTAAAGCTTTCTTAATGTCTAATACATGTTTCTTCGACCATGAGATCATGCAACTCCAGGACTCAGGAGAATGCCTTGTGTGCCATCGAGCGTCTGGCGTGGCTGGGTGATCATAAAGATGCTCTGGTATCTCAAGGTATTTATTGAGTTGGCATGGATTAAGATTGGGATTTGTCACTTAGTGTATCGGGCGGTATCTACGGGCCCTCTTAGTATCTGACATCACAAGAAGCTTGCAAGCAAAGTGACTAAGGAATTAGTTACGAGATGATGTATTCTGGAGCAGTAGAAGACTTATCGGTAACAATTGAACTAGGTATGGAGATTGTCGGGGATATACCCAGTGGTGTAACCATGCGGATGTATGGCCCGGCTGGAGCTCGGCGACACATGACGACCATGGACACGAAGGTTTCTGAGCAACCCGTCTGAACATTGCAACTTCTTGGTGACCCGGTGGTGAGTCAGAGACGGACAACAAGGCCCAAGGCCCGGATGGCGACTCATGTTATGGTGGGCGGCTTAAGAGGAAAGGCGTGAAATATTTCCCTTACAAGGAATCAAGACCCGGACTTGTGTCGGGATTGTATTAACACATAGACTAGTCCTAATCCTGTGGGACTCCACATATAACCCGCCCTCCAACTTATATAAGGAGGGCAGGGCATAAGAGGAGATAATCTTGAAAGACTAGACACAAATAGAGGAGAGCGGTTTGTCGCAACTCCCTCATGAGCATAATGAGACCTAGCCACAAACAACATGTAGGGCTATTACGGATGATGTTTCCGGGGCACAAGCTCTCTAAACCCTTGTCTTGTGTGTTAATCCACCTTGCGTATCTCTTCGATCAACCCCTCTCAAGCTACCACATAGATCGCTGGCCTCACGACTAAGTCCGACACTAGGACAGCTGCCGTGACAATTCCACGATAGTTGGCGCCCATCGTGGGGAACTGCGCCAGTGGTGTTGAGTTCTTGGAGGATCTCTCCTAGAGATCGAGAGTTCACAATTTTTCGGATGAAGAAGAGCGGCTTGGAAAGACCATCATCAGCTTCAAGCTTCAAGTTCATTAGTTTAGATTTACAATCTGTGAGTTTAACGTCAAGCTACGGCGACTTGCAATCCGCCGAGATGAACATCAGATTGATTTAAAATCATTTGTGTGGCGTATCAAGTCATGCCGTATCCGAGTCAAACTAGTAAAATTGTTAAAAAGAAAGGAAAGTTATCACGACCAAGGAGGATCACGAACTCGGGTTGCCCTCGGCATACTTAAAAAAGCCGCAAACTATCATGGCTGCGGACGGTGGCCCGACAAGCCGTGGCCCTTGCCTCATCGGCATGGTTGTCTCCGCCTCTTCCATGACCTCCATGGCCGGGCCTCGCCGGCGCACCTTCAATCCACCGAGCCTCACCTCGCCCCCGCCTGCAGTGGCACCTATTGAGCCGTCTACATTGCGGTCCAGCGCCTCAAATCCATACAGCCATGCACCTGCATCTGAGTCGCCTCGTTGAGCGAGTTGACCCGACCTCGAATCGCTTTTGCCGTGGTGTTAAGCGGCTGAGCCGCCGTGCCTTGCCTCCAAACCGTGGAGGACCGACCTGAAGTCGGCTGTCTCCGGTTCAACCAGAGACCACCTCGCCAAGTCGCCTCCGAGGGTATTGTGGTACGCCTTATTTGTTCAGCCGTTCTTCTCCAACCACGCCCGGCGTGCCTCTGCCACGAGGCTGACCTCGTTGATCGCTTGGCGGCAGAGTGCTCCTGCTGAGCCGCCCAGCTCGGGACCTCTTGTGACCCACCTGCGCCTGCTGAAGCTGCTGCGCATGACGAGCCGCCGCTCTGCTGGCTCACCTCACGTCTTGTCGTTCCCTACGCGGCCTAACTCGCCTCTACTGCGCCCGAAAAAGGAATTGGGCTGTGGTACAAAATTGAACCACTATTCTTTGAGGCCTTCATACTGGAACACCTTCCGCCCGTGAGCCCTCTGTGATCTTGCCATGGCCATATCTGCATCAGCAGTGGCTACCTCACGCCTGACAGGCCGCCGCCTCTCGGGCAGCTATTGTTGACCCGTCTTCAAAACAACCTGGCCACGAGCACTGTGTCGCCCATTTTGTGCCTTGGGCGACCCTTTGCCGCCCACTGCCGCCGCTTGTAGCAGACGCCAGCTATGCGAGATGCGGGCCCATCTGTGCCTCCGCTGTCAAGAGCCCGCCCGTGGTGAGCTTGTTCACCGCTGAGAGAAACCTCCTTGAAGCGATTTACAAGAGTATGTAGATGCTGCCACCCTCTCGTAGCTATGCATCTCCATGGATGGATCTTTAACGTGTGCGTAGATTTTTTGTTTTCCATGCAATGTTCCCTAACGATAACAAGTGTAGCAAAGGTGCGATAAGGTGGCCCCAATCCTTTTGTAGCAAGCGATAAGCCTAAGCGAACTCTTATATAAAGCATAAGCTCCAGAGGACACATGGGAATTATCGTAAAGCTAGTTTCATCATGCTCATATGATTCCACGTTAGTTACTTTGATAATTTGATATGTGGGTGGACGGTGCTTGGGTGCTGTCCTTACTTGGACTAGCCTCCACTTATGATTAACCCTCTCACAAGCACCGGCAACTTCTGAAGAAGAATTAAGATAATTCTAACCATACCATGAAACATGTGGATCCAAATCAGCCCCTTCTGAAAGCAACGCATAAACTAGGGTTTAACTTACATCACTCTAGCAACCCATCATCTACTTATTACTTTCCAATGCCTTCTTGATCGTCCATTTGCATCATTTTACTAGGGTTTTTATGCATAATAATGCTTTTGGAGTAATTCTAATGCCTTTTCCTCATAATATGCAAAATTACACACAAGAGGAGAATTGGCAAGGCTAGAAATCTGGACACAGAAAAAAGCTCGTCGAGGCCACCTATTACGCACAACTCCAAATAAGCTGAAACTTCAGAGATTTTTTATGGAATAAATAGAAATATTGGAGCCAATAAGTACTAGAGGGCCCACCGGTGGGCACAACCCACCTAAGCCGCGCCCGAGGCCAGCGCGCCACTGGTGAGTAGTGCTCCCCCGGCCCACCTCAGGTGCCCATCTTACGGTATAAGTCATTTGACCTAGAAAAAATGATGAGGGACTTCAGGGCCAGTGCCCGTCGTTTCGACGGAACTTGGGCAGGAGCCCTTTGCCCTCCGGTGGAGCAATTCCGCTGAGAACTTCCCTCGAAGAAATCATCGTCATCATCATCACAAACAACTCTCCCGTCTTGGGAGGGCAATCTCCATCAACATCTTCAACAACATGATCTCCTCTCAAACCCTAGTTCATCTCTTGTGTTCAATCTTTGTCTAGGAACTATAGATTGGTGCTTGTGGGTGACTAGTAGTGTTGATTACATCTTGTAGTTGATTACTATATGGTTTATTTGGTGGAAGATTATATGTTTAGATCTAATATGCTATTTAATACCCCTCGATATTGAGCATGATTATAATTTGTGAGTAGTTACTTTTGTTCTTGAGGTCAGGAGAAATCATGTTGCAAGTAATCATCACGAACTTGATATGTGGTCGAAAATTTGATAGTATGTATGTTGTGATTCCTTAGTGGTGCCATGTGACCGTCGACTACATGACACTTAACCATACTTGGGACTAAGGGAATGCGAGTGTGGAGTAGTTATTAGATGATGGGTTGCAAAGTGTGCGAAGCTTAAACCCAGTTTATGCGTTATTCCGTAAGGACGATTGGATCAATAGTTTAATGCTATGGTTAGAATTTATTCTTAATACTTATCTAGTAGATTCGGATGCTTGTGAGGGGTTAATCATAAGTAGGAGGTTTGTTCAAGTAAGAACAACACCTAAGCACCGATCCACCCACATATCAAATTATCAAAGTAGCAAACATGAATCGAACCAACATGATGAAAGTGACTAGATGAAATTCCGTGTACCCTCAAAACGCTTTGCTTATTATAAAGAGACCATTTGGCCTGTCCTTTGCCTCAAAAGGATTGGGATACCTTGCTGCACTTTTGTTACTACTATCATTGCTTGCTTTCGTTACAAATTATCTTGCTATCAAACTACTACATTACTTACAATTCCAGTAGCTTACGGACATCACCTTCTGAAAACCACTTGTCATTTTCTTACGCTCCTCGTTGGGTTTGACACTCTTAGTTATCGAAAAGGGCTACAATTGACCCCCATATATACTTGTGGGTTATCACTTCCCCTAGGCCCAAATCATGGTGAAGTGTCATGTAGTCTATGTTCACATAACACAACTAGAGGAAAGACAACATACATCTCATCAAAATATCGAGCGAATACTAAATTCACACGATTACTCATAACAAGACTTCTCCCATCTCCTCGGGAATAAATGTCACTACTCACAAAGAATGTTCATGTTAAAGATCAGAGGGTAATAAATATCATTAAGGATCTGAACATATGATCTTCCACCAAATAAACCAACCAGCATCAACTACGAGGAATGTCAGCACTACTAGCAACCCACATGTACCAATCGAGGTTTTGGGACAAAGATTGAATACAAGAGATGAACTAGGGTGCAGAGAGGAGATGGTTCTAGTGAAGATGTTAGTGAAGATTGACCCTACCATGATGAGAGGATCATTGGTGATGGCGATGGCCGATTTCCCCTCCTGCGAGGGAAGTTTCCGGCCAGAATAGCTCATGGAGAGCCTAGATTATACCTTGAGGTTCCGCCTCGAGGCACGGTAGCTTCATCCGAAATCTTCCTTATGATTTTTCTAGGTCAAAACCCTTCATATAGCATAAGATGGACACGGTGGCTAGGGGCCCATAAGCTCGGGGCGCACACTAGGGGATAGGCGCGCCCCGGGCTTCAATGGCCACTGGTGGAGTCCCCCTTTATTTTCTTCGCCCAATTTTTTATATATTTCAAAACAATTCTCAGTAAAGTTTTAGGACATTTGGAGTTGTGCAGAATAAATATCTTAGATTAGCTCCTTTCCGATCCGAATTCCAGCTGGCGGCATTCTCCCTTTTCATGTAAATCTTGTAAAAATAAGAGAAAAGGCGTACATATTGTACCATAATGTGAAATAGAAGTCCATAATGCAATAAATATAAACATAAAAACATGATGCAAAATGGGCGTATCAACTCCACCAAGTTTAGACCTCGCTTGTCCTCAAGCGAAAGTAAAATCAATAATCATGTCCACATGTTTAAAGATAGAGTGTCGATAAAATAAGATCTGAGACATGAGGGCATCATGATGATCTTTAGAACAGCAACATATTGTCATATAAATTCTTACCAAAGTAATAATCCATTCAAAAGGTAAAGTATGTACCAAAAACTTTATTGGAAACTAACAAACTATGATCTCGGTCACTGAGGCAATTGCAATTTATCATAACATCGGAAAGAGCCAATGTAAGAGCTTTTATCTAGCAAGTCCACATCTCAACCATCCTTTAGTCTTTCATATTGCTAACACTTACACGATACTTATGATATCAAAGCTTCAATCAGACACATAGATATATAGGGGCTTATAGTTTCGCCTCCCAACCATTTACCTCAAGGGTAATGTCAACAACAATACTTTATGATTTCATACATCCAGGTGGATATGTATATCTGGATCTTTCCCCAACATCTCTTGCTCTCCAAAATAGAAAATGTAAAAGGAAGGGTGAAGATCACAATGACTCTTGTATGAAGGTGAACATTAAAATAAAGATAGGCCCTTACGTAGAGAGCGAGAGGTTGTCATGCGCTTTTTGGTTGGATACTAAATCTTAATGCAAAAGGCGTCACTTTATATTGCCGCTTGTGCTGAGAACTTTCTTATGCATTAATTAAGCTTTATTTCTTCCCATCACAAGTTAAGTATAAAGCTTATTTTCCTCACACTAAAAGATCATACATATTTAAAGAGCAATTTTATTGCTTATGACGATGAAAACTTACTTGAAGGATCTTACTCAATCCATAGGTAGATATAGTGGACTCTCATGGCATGAAAGCTGGGTTCAAGGTTTATGGATGCACAAGTAGTATCTCTACTTAGTGCAGAATTTTAGCTAGCATAGGATGAGAAAGCAAGCCCAACATGTTGGAGGATCCATATTTGTCGGGGGAAGCTGGTGCGTGACCCACGAACACCTATGGGACTGGCGGACCCGAGTCCCTTCGGTTGGGAGGCGGAGATCGCCGAAAAGCAGATCAGGCGATGCACGCGGCGGTTACCCGGCTTGGAGCTCTCCGGATAATACTCCTCTGCTGCTTGGTTGATTGTATTGTGTTCTTGCTAGGGAGCAATGGGAGCTACAAAACCTAGCACGAAGTGTAGTCTCGAATGGAGTCGAATAGACGAACCCTTTCCACGTTGCACATGGGCCTCCTTTTATAGGCTCAAGGGTCACCACAGTGCAGCGTGGGTGGGGGTACAAATGGAAAAAGCGATGGTTGGTACACCGACATGCGAGTGTGCAGTGCATATACCTAACTCTCCGGCAGGGACAAGATCAATAAATGCCGTCACTGTCGCCTAAGCAGATCTGTGAGGGACCGTCGGTGCACCACCGTTTGCCACGATGGTAAGCTTGTCGGCGCGCTTATCGCTGCTCTCCATTGGCTGCCGCGACCTCTTGACCTTAGCGCTGGAATGCCCCCATGGCGACACGTTGGTGGATGAAATTTGGAGGCGGAGATGAAGAGAGGTTTACTGCAGCGGCAAGCACCTTGCAGCGGCTGAATCCTTGTCGCTTGGTAGCTTGTGCGCTCACCAAGCCTTCCCGACAAGCTCCTCTTGCCCGGAGGTCTTGTTTCGCCGTGCCTTGAATGGTCTTCGGCAAGCTCCTCTTGCGGGGCCTTGAAATCTTTGTTCTCGGTGCTCCAAAGAGCCGCGGAGGACCTTGGCGGTCACTAGGCAAGCCTGCCGGGAAGTGCTTTACTGCCCCGATGCGAGTTGGGATACTAGGGTACCCCTACTCTAGTACACGGCCAAGGAGCCGGGCTCAGGGCCACTACGGTGCAGTATTTGTTGGGCGGGGCCCAAAAGCGATCTCTGCAGACACTTGTGACCTAGATCGCGCAATTACTGCCTCGAACCCACCACGTCCCCACGAGCGGCATGCTCGGGACGTGGGCGTGCGTGGAGAGATCGTGGGGCTTTCTTTAATTGGAAGCGGGCGTCCCCCCTCGCCCCTTATAGCGAGGGGAAGCAGGGGCCTGCAGCGCCCGCCTTGCCATTCTTTGTCACATCAAAAACCACCGCTCCCCCTTCTCCTCAAGTCCAAAGAAGGCGGCGCCTACTTCCCCATGCCACCAGCGCCACCAGCGCCGTCGGACTCCTCCACCACCTCCGCCATGGCTCAAAGCCGACAAGGAAAGGCGTGAAATCGGCCAGGAGCCGCATGGCGGCTCGCTGGCAGCTGCGGAAGGAAGCGGGCCATCTTGACCCCCTTTCGGCCTTACAGGGAGCTGCGGAGAGGTACTACCTCTTGGTCAGCGGAGGCAGGCGCACCCGCATGCGAGGTGATTTCCGTCGCCGCATCCGAGAAGGTTCTGTCGGGTACCCCTTCTTGGCGCTTTTCTTCTCTGCAGGCTCTGCCTTACTTTAAATTCTTTGCGACATCATGAACACATCTGACCTCGCCTCCTTGATTTCACCCCAACGCGTCCTCACCATGGCAGTTTCGCCCACCTTTGCGAGAACTTTGTGGAATCCACCAAATGTAGCCCTCTTCGCCACTACTTCATGCCCAGCGTTGAGAGAGGAGAGCCGCTTGCAGAGGATTGCATGGATCTCCGGATCGGCAAGAAAGAAGCATATCTGGAAGAGAGAGCTCCGTAGCAAATGGGAGGGTGGAGAGCCGATTGGTGTTGGATCATGAAGAAACCCACAGCCTTTCACAGCCCGGCACCAAAATCCCATAGTCTTGGCAGCGATTGGAATAACTTGGCGCCGGAGGATGCGAGTTGAAGATTACGTGACCGGATCTTGCGCCTCGGGCATCCGGACTCACTTGTAGGTGTTGTTGGCGCGGATTTCCTTCGCCCGCATGCGCCCTTGCGGAGGAGAGGCCTGCTTGGGAGTTCAAAACAGCGGCAGACATCATGAGGCTGCGCCCGGGCCTCAATTGGAACTTCACTGTTTTGGAGCGGATCACGATTACTGCTGGAGCTATTCAAGCCCGACCAAGACCGCCCGAGTGGTTCATGTTGCGAGAAGTGCGTTCCTTTGTCAACAACTCTTGCACGGCCGCATCCAGCGATGATGCCGTTGTGCGATTCCCATGGGATCGTTCCAACAGCGAAACCCATACGACATCGATGCAGCGGTTCTTGACGGCTTGGAAGAAGTGCCGATCCGAGCGCCGACGGCAAGTGGCTCACCAGCGACACCACCAGCGCTGAGCTGCGCGCGCCGCCACCGGTTGGAGGAGGCGGTGAGCTGCTGCGCCGGTGAGTTTGGGTTCTTTGTGGAGGAGGCGAGGGCAGCCCGGCGGTAAACCTTGCCCGGCAGAGAGGAGCTTGCAGGCGTGGAGGGCGGGCAGAGCTGAGCTGAAGGCAGCGGAAGGCCTGCGGGGCGCCTCCCCTCCGCTTCGGTAGCTTGCAGGAGGAGCCCAGCGGTCCCGCCAAGAAAGCGCCTCCA
Source organism: Aegilops longissima (assembly GCA_021605205.1). Classification (NCBI taxonomy): domain Eukaryota; kingdom Viridiplantae; phylum Streptophyta; class Magnoliopsida; order Poales; family Poaceae; genus Aegilops; species Aegilops longissima. Next base: position 24,353 of record JAHIAM010000577.1, read on the forward strand.
CCGACCGGGGAAGTGGCGGGCGGCGAGCAGACCAGGCCGTCTCGCCCGGCAGCCGCTTGACATCACCAGCTACATTTTGCGGAGGCGCCTCACGCTGCAGCAACCCGGGCCGAGACATGGGACCCACGGCTCCCGCACCGCCAAGCGTCGAAAGGCCCACTCTCGGCTAAATCGCCGCTTGGGGTGAAGCGGAATCCGACTTCTCCGCTCTCGGCTCAGGAAGAGGAAGAAGAGTAAGATCTTGTCGCTATACTTGTAATCCTTCAATTTGCTGCTTTGTCTTGTAACTAACGCCCGTTACGAACCCTTTCCTTCTTGGGGCCTTTGGCTCGAAGGCGTCGTCGAGTGCCAAGACCCGGTGGTTGTCATCTAAGGCGATCCCCGTGGCGACAGAGCGCGTCTGAGACCCCTTCTTGGGATCAAGCAACCCTTCTCGAGCAGCCCCCAGCACAGCCCAGGTGTAAGTATTTGGTTTATTTCTTCACAGGTTAGGTGTGCATGGGTGCTCCTTCTCCAACGACATCGACTTGTTGATTTGTGTGAGGAGTAGAGCAGCCTCATCAGGAGGCCCAGAGGTCACCCCAGAAGTTACATGCACTTCAACTCACAGCGCCAAGGAGGAATTCTCCCGGCAAGGGCGCTCTCCGGCAAGGAGGCCTCTCCAGGCAAGGGATGCTTCTCCGACAAGGGGCAGCTGCTTGATCCTCACAGTGGTGGAAACATGACCCACAGATCCCATGCCGCGAGCAATCTCCTTGCTTGAAAATTTCCCTTGGGTTCCTTTTCTTGTTCTTCTTTTGAACATTTGCTTGACTATCCTTTCTTTTTGATCATCGAGATCCATCGCGGAGAGCCGATGGAGACTAAGGTTAGCCGAGGGAGGGCCATGCAGGCAACAATGGCGCCGCCGCCAACATGGAGGAGGCTCAGCCCGATGGATCCCTTGAGGCGAGGAGGCCGCCAAAACTCTTTGGCGCAAAAGGCTGAGAGGAATGCGGTGATCGTCTTGGCGACCACGAGGCGGGAGGCGCCCAGGCCTCTGCCGACCGCCCGATCCCTCCGCCACCGATCTGGGAACCGAGGCTCAAGAGCCCCAGCCAGCGCCTATCCCGAAGGCGGCGGCGGTGTCTTCATCAAGCTTCCATAGGCGTCGAGCTCGGGAGGCGGTCGAGGACCTTGACGAGGCTGATCGCCTCCCGGCTGGTGTCGCTAGTTAATGCGCCAGCAACCGTGATGTGAAGTCGAGTCGAAACGATTCTTGAAAAGAAAGCTGTTGTCGCTCTCTGGCGCCAACAAGCTAAGCTGGAGTCGAGGAAGCACTTGTTGCGAGGCGGGAGCTGACATGGAGAAAGCAGCATGAAGAACTTGGCGGCGCCAACAAAAACTCTCGGGGACATAAGCGAGCGCGGAGAACGCTTCGTTGAGGCGCCTTGCGGCCTTCATCTTGGAGAAGGCCGAGGTAGAAAAAGCAATAAAGGCTTGCCCGTGAGATTATCTGCGCAGAAAGGTGGCTGGCGCAGCGAAGATCAACCTTGACAGCTATGAGGAAGATCTTGCATGGCCTGCAATCATGGCCGGAGCACTCAAGGAGGCAAGAGGCGCTGCCGCAGAGGAGCCGCCAAGAAGGAGTTAGAGGCGAGGTGGCGCTTATGGAGGCCACCCTCGGAGAAAAAGCGATGAGGAAGTCACAGCTGAAACCTGAACTGAGAAGGAGCCTACACTCTTGGCGAGTTGCGAGGGTCGTCTCATTGAGAAGATCAAAAACTCGGCCTTGCGCCAAGGACTCAAAGGCAGATCTTGAGCTGCAAGCTGTCCTACCACAGCGGAGTGCTGTGGGCCAGGCGCCAAGGAGGCGGGAAGTGGGTTTGTTGGAGAAAGATCTAGGCCGATGAGGAGCTGTTGGCGAATGCCCACAACGCATACAACACCTTCAAAGAGAATGTGATGCGGGCGGAGGGCCTTGTAGATCTTGCCGCCCGCCATTGACAAGGGAGCTGATGGAGATGGGGATGGTGGATCTCGGGTACTCCAAGCGAGCATCTCCAGCCCGGCCTTCCAGCTCAGCCTGTTCTTCAAGGCGTGTTAGCGGCTCTCCAGTGACTCCGGGAGGAGATCCCAAAGAAAGGCTGGCCACGGCAAGTCGCGCCAAATCTATCTGCGAGGCTCTTGAAGGTCTTGATGAAGGTGGCCTTCCATAATCAAGCGTCAACCTAGCGCGTCCTCAAGTCCTGCCACCAAGCTGCGGCGTTAGGCGCTCAAGGCCCTTGTCGCACCCATTGTGGGCAGGGGTGAAATGAGTCAAGAGGGTTGATGGCGACCCGCGTGGACTAGGCACGCCAAAGTTATCTCTCCTTTGTCATTGCTGAGACCATGTTGGGAGAACAATTTATTAGAATCTGCGACAAGTTATTTTTAATAATATACTCTATCTTAAACAATGATTGCAATGTTATTTCCTTTTCTTGATTCCTTCCTTTGTATGTTTTGCCCTCGCTTTTAGGGAACTTGTCGGCCTGAGCACTTTTTGCTTATGGCGTTGAGTCTTGAGCGTCGGCCTTCTTGGCGATGCCGCCTCCGACAAGCAACCTTATGCTTGGCTGAGTTGCGACTCACTTAAGTTATTGACGGTCTCGAAACAAAGTAGAGAGAGGCCAAACCAACCTTGAGTTAGTTCCTTCGGCATACTGGGTTTTCCATACAAAAGTACTATACGTTCGAGAAGATAACTTAAAATTTAAAACTGATTGCTTAAACTTTGGCAACAAGCTTTACATCATTTGCTTTAAACAAGCGATACTTCCTTAAGCGACACTTGGTGGCCCCTGACATTATCTTCTCCTTCCCCGGGCTAACTTGTGGGCGAAGGAACCTTCCTTTCTTATGAAGAAAGAAGAAAATAAAAAAGTTATAGAGCCTAGTGGCTCGTTATTGCTTACCGGGTGTGGATCTTTGCACAAAATGTTAGATAACACATGCATAAAGGATTATGAAAGCATGTATTTGACAAGTTGTGCGCAACACATGAGCTTTTCTTGATGCGCGAGGTGCGCAGGCTTTGTACAAAAGGATTACATACAACATCGGCAAGACTTGTACAAAGGAATGCGCCCTATAGGTAAAACTTCTGAAGATGCTCTATATTCCGGGAGTTGCTCACGGAATGCCATCTTGGTCTCCAAAGCGGACAGCGCAGGGCCTAGTGACTCGTTTCACCCGATAAGAGCCCTTCCCGCCAGGCGTCAACTTGTTGGAATTCTTGGCGGACTGAGCAGCGCGAAGAACAAAGGTCGCCTTCCTCGAAGCTTCGGCACTAACTGCGGCTATGGTAGCGGTAAAGCTTCTAATAACGAGCAGCTCGTCACTGTTGGCTGAAGGCGATCCTCCTCAAGAGGCAGTAGCGTCATCTTGTCGCCATTTGCTCTTGCTCGAGCTCATCATAGCGAGTACACGGGTGACCCATATCTGAGTTCCGTTAGGAGAGCTGCCTACTGTCCATAGACTAGAAGCGAAAGGTGTCACGGCGATGGCTCGATTTGGCGTCGTCTGATCGACCAAGAACCACGGACAACTCCTCAATCCAGTTTCTTCGCACTTGTGCAGCCACTCGAAAGGATGGTCTTGATTCCTCGCAGCACTTCAGCGTTTGCCCTCTCGCTTGACCGTTGCTCTCTTGGATGAGCAGCGAAGCAAGAGACCTTGGCGCCAAGATCTTGGGCGTATTGCATGAAGGTGCGACTCGTGAATGTGTGCCGTTGTCGGTGATGATCCGGTTAGGAATCCCAAAAGCAATGGAAACAATTGACTGAAGAACTTATTTCTTGTTGTCTGTCACCTTCCTTACTTCCACTTCCGGCCACTTTGTGAACTTGTCGATTCAAGACGTACAAGTACTCAAAGCCCCGATAACTTCGGGGAAGGGGCGAGATGTCGAGCCCCAGACCGAAAATGGCGGGATAAAGGGATCGTCGTGGAGAGCTTGAGCTGGCTGGTGTGTCTGCTGGAATGGGCCTAGCACGCTTCACACTTGCTTACTTGGGCGATTGCATCTGGAGGGCTGTCGGCCGGAAAAGAAACCTTCTTGGGAAAGCTTTCTTGACAAGCCAGCTCTTGCTTGTAATGTGGTGACCACATATGCCTCCATGTATCTGCCAACAGCTTCTGTCCATCTTCCGGCAAATACACTTCAATTTCACACCGTTGAGTGCTTATACATGCAGGATGTTGTCAACAAACTGGTACATACTTATTTGCCGGGCTACTCTTTCCGCTTCTTCTTGCTCTTGGGAAGTTCTCCTGTCTGAAGGAAATGGGCGATCTGCTGTGCCCATGTTGGAGCTTCGGCTCGACAACAAGAACTAAAGGCACATCTGCGCTGCGAGGAACATCGGCTTCTCACGGCAAGAACCACGCGGCTCAGCCGGAGCTTGATGATCCCGACAAGCTTCTTGGGAGCAAAACTTGTCGGGGCGTGCGCTCAGCGAAACAAACCCTAGGGCTTGACAGATTGATTGCTCCTCGGTGATCTCTGCGTCGATTTTGGGGACCTTCTTGGCGGCGGCTTCGGGGGCTCTGCCGGAAAGTAGTCACCGAGAAACCAACTTCCTCTTCTTGTTACATCCGAGTTGATGAATGTTACAGTTGGTGAAGTCAGACGAGCACAAAATCCACTGTTTCCACAGGTAACTTGAGTGCGGCGCACTTTGATAAACCATCGGCAATATCATTACGAGCTCTTGGAACATGTTCCATTTGCGAGCCTTCAAAGTGTTCTTCTAGCTTTCTTTCTTCATCAACGTAGGCTTCCATCAACGGACTACGATAATCTTTGTTTACTTGGCGGACGACAAAGCTGCGAGTCACCCGACAATAAACTTCTGATCCCAAGGTCCTTTGCAATCACGAGACGGCAAGCAAACCTTCATACTCTGCAGTATTATTTGTTGCTTGCTTGCTCCTTGGAAAGTGCATCGGACTATGTACTTGAGGTGCTCTCCGGTGGGTGCGATAAGCAGCACGCCGCCGCCGGCGCCTTGCGGCGAAGAGCACCATCAAAGTACATCAGCCACTCTTTACTTGCTTCCTTGGCGAGGATGCTCGTCTGCGGAATTTCTTCATCTTGCGTTGGCGTCCACTGCTGCTATAAACTATGCGATTGCTCAGCTTTGGATGGTTGAAGTGCTTTCAAACTTGAGGCCAAAGCTTGCCGGTTCTAGTGCCCACTCGACAATCACACTGTTGCTACGGATTTTGCAATATCCTCTTGAGCGGAAGCGGTGTGTTGATATCTCATGTGCTTGGAAATAATGGCGCAGCTTTCTCGAGGAGCATGAGGAGGCAGCAATTTACGCACACAGTACCTTGACCTAGCCCCCTGCGAAGGAAGCCGACAAAAGTGGTGGGCGCTGCACCATCCTTTTCGCATCTTCTACGCAATCCTGCGTGATCAATCCTTGTTGGGACGGAGCTTGTGGTGACCCCACGCCTTAATAGCTGGATGCATACGCCACCGTTCTTGGCTCATCATCCGCCTCCCTTTCCGCTACTAATACAGCACTAACCACTTGATTGGTTGCCGCTATATGCATAGCAACTTCTCTTGTGGTCTAAATTACGACAAGTATTGAGTGGAGGACAGAGTACCTCTTCAAGTCTGCTGGCGCAGCCTCACTTCGAGGAGTCCATTTCATTGGACCTGCCTTTTTCAAAATCTTGAAAAATGGCGAGTAGCCAAGCAGAACCTAGAGATAAACCTGCTAGAGCAGCCACGCATAAGCAGCAAGTCTTGAACATCCATGCGCGCTTTGGTGCTTCAATCTGCTCAATGGCCTTGATCTTGTCTGGAGGTTGGCTTCAATTCCCGCTGAGACCACGAAGAACCGAGAAGCTTGCTGGAGGAGCTCCAAACTCGCACTTCTCGGGGTTGAGCTTGAGGTTGATCTTGCGCCAGATTTGCAAAGGTCTCATCAAATCTTGAACCGAGTTGCTTTGTCCTTGCTCTTGACCACTATGTCATCCATGTATGCTTCTACATTTCTATGCATTTGGGGCTCAAAAGCGTCATGGACCACTCTTGCAAGCGTTGAACCAGCATTCTTCAAACCGAAAGGCATCCGTATGAAAGCGGATTATGTGCCACATGGTGTAATGAATGCGGTTTTCTCTTCATCCTCTTACGCCATGAAGATCGATGATATCTGAGTATGCATCAAGAAATGAAAGCAAATCGCATCCAACCGTAGTGGAGTCAACAATTTGGTCGATCGTGGCAAGGGAAATGGGTCTTTGGGACAAGCTTTATTAACATCTGTGAAGTCAATACAAAGTCTCCATTTCCCATTTGCCTTTGCGATGCTACTACGGATTAGCCAACCACGTGGGATGGAGCACTCCTCTAACAAGGTATGCTGCTTCCGGTTTCTTGATCTCTTACCAATGAACTCTTGGCGCTCCTTTGCCTACTTCGACTTTTTGCTTGAGCGGGCGCGTGAGGACAGACAGCTAAGTGGTGCTCAATTACTTTCAGGGAACACGGGGATGTTAGGCGGTTGCCATGAAACACATCAACATGGCGCCAGTAGGAGAACAGCGAGCTGCGCCTTCCTATTTAGGATCGAGGTAGCTTGATGGTGAAGGTACCACCGGTCATGGTCCTCCTTGGCGGACACCCTCTTGGTCTTGGCGGAGCTGCCATCATCTTCTTGCGCTTGCCGGTGGAGC
>JAHIAM010000578.1:0-24713 GCA_021605205.1 Aegilops longissima
GAGGCCCTTTTCCCGCCATTTCCTCCCGCTCCCCCGGCTTCCCTCATTCTCCATTCTTCCCGCCAATCTCCTCCTCCTCCCCTCCCAGCCAGCGGCCATGCCGCCAAAGAAGTACGTGGTCCCGCGCCGCGACGGATGCCACCGCCACCGCTGCCCAGCCGAAGCAGAGGAAGCAGAGGGCGTTGTCGTCCAAACCCCCGGGCATGTCTAACGCCGACTGGAGGGCGGAAGTTCAGCGCCGGGAGGCTGTCACCATCGGCCAACGAACAGGCGAACACCAAGAAGGCCCGGACAGGCGGCGCTTCATGGCGTGGCGGTGGCGAACAAGCGCTTCGGCGAACAGGCGGCGGCGCGGGGATGATGAATCCACCCGGCGGCCACGGCCCGTATGCGTCCTGGAGCCAGCAAAGCGTTGGGTCTCCGGCCGGCTTCTCGTCGTCGCCACAACCCTGGGGGTGCACGCCGTCGCCAGGCTACGCCATCGGCGCCGCGCACGGAGGGTTCAACCCCAACATCACCTTCCCCCATGGTCACCCGACCCAACGCACGCCCTCACTCGCCTTCGCCGGCATGCAATACCCTCTGTACACCTACTCACCGCCGGCCTACGCAGCCTCCCCGACGCCACCTCTCTGCCGTGGTGTGCTGCTCTTCTCACAAGCCTCCTCGTCGCATTTCGGCGACACCGACGTGACGGAGGCCGACATGGTCGACATCATCATGACCGGCTCGGCCGCCGCCGCCGCCTCCCCCGGGTTCACTACCCAAGAGGGCACAATGGACCTCAACGGCGACATGGACGGTGAGCTCGACTACGGCGAGGAGGAGCCAGAGGAGGAGGACGAGGAGGAGCCAGCGTCTGCTCCAGCGAGGAAAGGGAAGAAGAAGAAGAAGCGGGCAACCAGGACCGGCGAGCCGCACATCAAGTGGGTGTCCAAGGAGGATGAGTGCCTCGCCGAAGCGTGGAAAGTCGTCTGCCTCGACCCGATCACCAGCACGAACCAGAGCATCGACACGCATTGGGAGCGCATCAAGGCCGAGTTCGACGAGCGCAAGCTCGTCGACCCCTACTTCAAAGCGGATCCAGAAGTGCGAGAAGTAGGAGGATACCAGGCGCACCCTCGCCAAGGCCAAGGAGATGTACAAGCCGAACACGCCGACGTCGGGCGCGTCCGACGGGCGCCCGGACGGCAACAAAGGGGCCAAGAAGGGGAAACACGCCGAGTCAGCCACCGTGCATGTGCAAGAGTCCATCGAGCATTGCATCGCCGATGCCCAGACCCGGGCCGCCCAGCGGGAAGAGGAAACCGTGGGGCGGTGGTCGGCGTTGATGACGAACAACGCTGTCAAGCTTGACCTGCTCCGTACCAACATCGCCGCCAAGAAGAGGAACACCGACCTAGCTTTCCTGATGGGCGGCGCGGACATGTCGGCGATGGACGAGCCGGTCAAGGCGTGGTACCTGGCTGAGCGTGGCCTCATCCTGAACCAGATGTCGTCGACTGCGGCGCCGACACCTACGCCGCCGCCAAGCCCGAGCGATGATGCCTCGACAACGCCTAGCGCAGAAGCCGCGCCGACGCCGACCAGCCCTCGCACGCCGAATCCACTGACGCCGGAGGCCGACACTATCATTTGAGCTGAATGCAACGCGTTCGTCCTTTCTTTTGCAAGCCGAACTTGTTATTTGACCGCCGGATTGTGGCAACGTGATCGCCGAACTGTGGCGCTGATCGCCGGCTGGTGGCTTTTTTGGGAACGGGAAACGGATCAACTTTGAATTTGTGACGCCTTGGAGGCGGCACCTGGGGGCGTGGCTGGGACGTAGATCACCCTTAGGGCCTAAAAATCGCCGGGCGAGCGCCCGAAAGAGCGCCGGCCTATGTGCTGGGACGAAAGAGTGGAGATGCTTTTACAACGCATGATTGAGTGGAAGCAAGTTGTTTCTGCTTTCTTCTTAGAAAGGTTGAACTCAAGCGGAAATCCCTTTTGGAGCTCGGCCTCCGGTGAGGCCTCCAAATTCAAATTTAAAATTTCATCGAAATTCATATTTTTACAGCTTAAAAAATTCTGAAAAAAATACACACATACATGAGGGCATAATACACATGTGTGTAAATTTTCAGTTCAAAATACATTAAAATGAAGGTTGTGTAAAAAAGACAAACATGTGGTTGTTTAACACATGATACTATTCATCCTCTTAGGTCATGAATTTGTCTTTTTTGTACAGGTCGCAACTCAAGGTATTTCATCATGAATTTTTACACACATGTGGGTTACATCCTTACGTACACGCATATATTTTTTCAGAATTTTTTGAACCACAAAAGTTTGAATTTGATTTTTTGAAAAATAAAGGCCTCCAAAACGCCTTTCTCCTCAAGCGATAATCCCTTTTGGAGCTCGGCTAAGAATTACACCTGTAACTCAAGCTAATATTATTTTTTTAGAAACATCTGTAACTTTATTCATATTCATAACAATTACAGGTACATTGATTTGGACCTAAGATCCAAAAAAATACAAAGTAACTCATTGACTAAGAATTATAATAAAATCTCTTGAAAACACCTTCTTCGCGGCGTCAATCTCTGCTCGAAGAAATACTTCAAAGACTTCGGTAAAGAGGCTGCAATTGGACTGGAGCAACGATATTGTCACTCTTTCACCTGAACATTACCAATAATGGTTTTTGAAAGCGCCTTGAGTCGCACATCCAAAAAGATGGGAAGTCTTGATCGATGAACGTACTTGGGCTGGAGATGATCCCCTAGAAGTGCAGGTCATCGAATCACTATATCTTCACCATGGTGTTGATGAAAGGTTTCACCTCCACAAAGAATCAGACCAACAAAAAAGGCTTGGCATAGCAACAAGAACTCAAATCTGAATAATCGGATCTGCGAGGACAGAAAATTCTCTAATCTCATGGTACCGCCTAAAGAGCAAAAGCGAATTTATTCTCACAGAACTATGATGATCAATAAACGATGACGAAGAACATAGAGGTCTTGAAGATCCGAGGTCCCCCCACCTCTCAGCGCCAAGATCGCAGCTGAAGGCGAGGGGACTCAAATGACGGCGGCAGCGCCACGAGAAACTATAACAATAGAAATCTAGGCCAAGCTAAGTCGTTCACTTGCATTTGCTGGACTAGTTGAAGCCCACGGTTAGGGTACTGGGCCAGGCGCCTTAAGCGCCACTAGGATGAACGGGCGCCCACGCGCCATTGCTCATGGGCCGGCCCAGGTAAGGCAATTGTTCAATCGATTCATCCGTTCCCACCCCTAGTCGCTCGAGCACTGTTTGACCAGTCGTGGTTGACCAGTTGACTTTTCAAAAAAATAAAAAAAAAGCGAAAAAGTCCATTGAATTTGAAAATTGTTTATTGATTTAGTAAAAAGTTTATCTCATTTGAAAAAAGTTCAGGTAATTTCGAAGAGAAGTTCATCATTTTGAAAAAAAGTGCACTAAATTAGAAAAAAAATTCATCGATTTTAAAGAAAAGTTCATCAAATTTGAAAGAAAGTTCATCAAATTGAAAAAAAGTTCATTGATTTTGAAAAAAAAACTAGCGAGTTTGAAAAAATAAATAAATAAAGAAAAATATTGAAAGAACCCCGCGGCGTGGGTTTGATTCCCCCTCATGTCCTTTTTTGCAGCCATTCCGAAAATGGGAAAAAATGAAAATGGGCCGGCCCATCGCGGAGGGAGGGCGTGCGCCCGTGTGAACTGGAGAAAAGGGCGCTGAGGGCGCGACAACTATTTATCGTCTTAAGCGATTCAAGTATCTTCAATCACTGAAGCTTTTTCCTCCCCCGCGTCAAATTGGGCCAGTCCATTCACGCGTAAGCAGTGCACGAGAACGAGGTATCGAACCCGGAGTTACTAAAAAAAGGTATTGAACACTGATGTCCACGCGTAACGCACGCCACCCTAACCACTACACCAAGTTCCCATCATGATAAGAACAAGGGGCACATTCTACTTGAGGCTACTGCAGCCGTTTTCTTTAGTTTTTTGTTTTGTTTTTTCTTTTTGATTTTTACAGGGTTTTATTAGTTTTTCGTTTGGTTTTCGTTTTTATTCTCCACATTTGTTTGGTTTTATTTTTCTCTCTTCATCTTTTTTTGGTTTTCTTTTTTCTTCTCCATATTAGTTTGGTTTTCTTTTTCTCTCTTCATTTTTTGTTTAGTTTTTCCTTTTCTTCTCCATTTTTAGTTTTTGTATTTCTTATGTTTATTTTTGTTTTCACTCTAAATTTTGGTATATGTTACATATTGTTAATAATGCTCAGTATTTTTGTCTGCATGTTCAACAGTTTCTGAAGACTTATTCAACATTTGTAAAATACTAGTTCAACATTTTAATACTTATTCAACACTTTCTAAATACATGTTCAACATTTTGCAAATACCCTTTAAACATTTTGTATTACATATTCAACATTTTGAAATACTGATTGAACATTTTCAAATATTTGTTCAACATTTGTTTAATACTCGTTCCACAATTTTAATACTTATTCAACATTTGTGAAATACTTATTCAACATTTTAATACTTATTCAAAATTTTATAATACTTGTTCAACATTTTCCAAATACTTGTCCAACATTTTTCAAATACTTGTTCAACGTTTTTCAAATACTTTTCAACATTTTCTGAATACTCTTTCAAAATTTTAAATACTTCTTCAACATTTTCAAATGCTTGTTAAACATTTTTCAAATATTTGTTCAACAATTTCCAATACTTTTCAATATTTTCAAATACTTGTTCAATATTTTAATATTTACTGAAAATTTTCAAATACTTGTTTAATATTTTAAATACTTTTTCAAAATTTTATTAAACTTATTCAATATTTCTCTAAATGTGTTTTTGTAGAGTTTATACATATATATTGGAACATAAATAAAAGTACAAAAGTAAAGCAAAAGCGAGAACAGAAAACAGAAGAAAAAACAAAAAAAAGAGGCTTTGCGTTCGCGTCGCTGGGCCGGCCAATGTGGGCTCCCCCCAGACGCGAGGAGTCGCTGTGCGAGGAATAGGGGTTCCCCGCTGAGGGCGCCGTATAGGATTCGCCCGCGGTACGTCCCGCCCAGAGCGAGTCCTATACGAGAGTCGCTTGCAGCAGAGCCGGTATTAGGCCGGCCCACGTGGCTTCGTCGTGCATGATTTTTTCCTTTTTATTCATTAAAAGTACTAAACACCTATACTTATAAAAATAAATTACTATTTTTTATGAAAGTGTTCTTCACACAATGGAAAATTGTAAAATGTAGTATAGAAAAATGTTCTATTTAACCTTTTAGAATGTTTTTACCATTCAAACAAAATGTATGTGACATTACGAAAATGTTCTCGCATTTCAAAAAATGCACGTGACATTTTATAAAACTGTTATGAATGTAAACAAATCATTCAATAGAAAAATATATTTAGTACAATTCAAAAACTGTATATAACATGTTAAAAATTGTTCAAGTGTTTCCAACAAAATCCTTGTGACATTTCTTAAAATTATCCAATGTATGTGTATTAAGAAAATGTTCAAAACAAGTATTTGAAAGAATATTAGTAAATGTTCTAGATGTATTCAAAAAATGTACAATATGTATGGGAAAAACTAGGCATCAAAACATGTATTTGAAAAAAATGTTAAACGCTGATGTATACGGAAAAAATGTACAATGTGTATGAAAAAATTAGGTACATGTTGAAAACAAAAAGGATAACAAAAAAGTAGATATTGATTTTGTTAATATATGATGAATTTTTAAAAATAATAACTTTTTGAATTATAAGACAAACATTTGTTAATACGATTGAACATTTTTAATGGGATAATTTGTTTTATGCCCCTAGTTGTGTCCCACTCGGTTGTTACATCCCTAATTTCCAAATTTCATTGGTTATGTCCAAGTCACTTCACTGCTCTTATGCTTTTGCACGTTGACCGTTTGACCATCACTTTGAAAACTTCATAACAAATTTATACTAAATTATAAAAATGCAAATAAGATACCAAAATATTTCGAAAACATCACCTGTATGTCAATGTCATTTGCATTCATGACAAGAGTGTTGGAAAGTGTCCATCCGAGTTTTAGCTCTTATGATACCACCATGAACAGCATAATCTGGAGAATTTTTTTTCAAAAAATTCGAAAAAAAAATTGGTGCCAAAAGACCTAACGATTATAATTACCCTCACTAGACGCCATACACTCCTAGGTCATGAAACCAAGGCTACGGAGAGCATAGCAACGGAGACCAAAGCTCTGATAGCACTTGTAGGAACGAAAGTATGTCTAGAGGGGGGTGATTAGACTACCTGACCAAAGAAAAGTCTATCCTTTTCTCAGTTTTAGTTGTGGGCAGATTTTAGCAATTTTACCTAGTCTAGTATCACATTACACATGCAACTCTAAGAGTATAGCAGCACAAAGTAAAACATTGTACATGTAAGAAAATGAGGGGTTTGGAGATTTCAAACGCAATGGAGACACGGAGATTTTTGGCGTGGTTCCGATAGGTGGTGTTGGGGAACGTAGTAATTTTAAAAAAAATCCTACGCACACGCAAGATCATGGTGATGCATAGCAACGAGAGGGAGTGTGTCCACGTACCCTCGAGACCGAAAGCGAGCGTTAACTGTAGCGGTTGATGTAGCCGTCGTCTTCACGATCCGACCGACCAAGTACGAGCATACGACACCTCCGAGTTCAGCACACGTTCAACTCGATGGCGTCCCTCGAACTCCGGTCCAGCCGAGCTTTGAGGGGAGTTCCATCAACCACGACGGCGTGGTGGCGATGATGATGTTCTCGGCGACGCGAGGCCGCCTAAGCACCGCTACGATATAATCGACGTGGACTATGGTGGAGAGGGGAACCGCACATGGCTAAAAGATCAAAGAGATTAATTGTTGTGTCTATGGGGTGCCCCTCTCCTCCTTATAGCCGGCCAAGGGGAGGAGGCGTGCCCAAGGGGGGGGGGGAGTCCTACTCCCACCGGGAGTAGGACTCCTCCTTTTCCTATTTGGAGAGGGAGAGGGAAGGAAGAGGAAGGTGGGAGGAAGGAAAGGGGCGGCCCCCTCCCAGTCGGATTGGGCTTGGGGGGGGGGGCGCCCCCACCCTTGCTCCTTTCCCCTCCTTTCCACTAAAGCCCATTAAGGCCCATATACCTCCCGGGGGGTTCCGATAACCTCCCGGAGCCCCGGTATTATCCCGATCTCACCCGGAACCATTCCGGTATCCAAATATAGTCGTCCAATACATCGATATTTATGTCTTGACCATTTAGAGACTCCTCGTCATGTCCGTGATCACATCCGGGACTCTGAACAACCTTAGGTACATCAAAACTCATAAACTCATAATATAACCGTGATCGAACTTTAAGCGTGCGGACCCTACGGGTTCGAGAACAATGTAGACATGACCGAGACACGTCTCCGGTCAATAACCAATAGCGGAACCTGGATGCTCATATTGGCTCCCACATATTCTACGAAGATTGAGGGAGTCTGGATTAGGGGTGTCGGATAGCGAACTATCACCGTTGGCGGACTCTGGACTATGAAGATACAAGATTGAAGACTTAGTCCCGTGTCCGAATGGGACTTTCCTTGGCGTGGAAGGCGGCTTGGCGTCTGAGATATGTAGATCTCCTAGCATTGTAACCGACTCGTGTAACCCTAACCCTATCCGATGTCTATATAATGCGGAGGGTTTTAGTCCGTAGGACGAACAACAATCATACCATAGGCTAGCTTCTAGGGTTTAGCTCTCTGATCTCTTGGTAGATCTACTCTTGTACTACCCATATCATCAATATTAATCAAGCAGGAGTAGGTTTTACCTCCATCGAGAGGCCCGAACCTGGGTAAAAACATCGTGTCCCTTGTCTCCTGTTACCATCCGCCTAGACGCACGATTCGGGACCCCCTACCGAGATCCGCGGTTTGACACCGACATTGGTGCTTTCATTGAGAGTTCCTCTGTGTCATCATCCTTAGGCCCGATGGCTCCTTCGATCATCAACAATGACGCGGTCCAGGTGAGACTTTTCTCCCGGACAGATCTTCGTATTGGCGGCTTTGCACCGGGCCAATTCACTTGGCCATCTGGAGCGGATCGAAGCTTCGCCCCGCCATCGGTCGATTTGGGAGTTTGAACTACAGGCCGACATCCGCGGAGACTTAATCTTGACGGATTCGAGCCACAGCTAAGCGCGCGCCTTGTCTCGATGGGCACGATCTAGCTCGCCCCGAACAGTGCCACGGAGGCGCACCGGCGTCCGCTCCGACCCTTAGCTTCGGGCCGACTCCGCCGATCGAGGGCGAGTGGTTGGACATCGCCTCGGGGCTCACGATCTCTGGCGATTGAGCGAACACCAACCCTGTCGCTGCGAATCCGGGACTCCAAGGTGCGGACTCCTCTCCGGACTCCGAACCTCCAGCGCCCGGCCAATCGAATCCGATTAGGCGCGGTCATGGAGTTCTTGCGCGGACATCTTTCGGCTTTTCGCCCTTTGGCGACATCCTGAATTCACTAAAGTCTCTCTCTTTATCGGAGAGCCTGGATGGACTACGGTCGGGAAGGTTGGGATGCGGACGACGAAGAAATTCAACGCCCACCCACCGCCCACTTTGTAGCCACTGTTGATGATTTAACCGACATGCCAACTTCGACTCCGAAGACATCGACGGTATGGACGATGATGCTGGAGACGACCAAGAACCAGCGCCTAAAGGGCACTGGAAGGCCACCTCGTCATACGACATATACATAGTGGACATCCCAAAAGATGGGAAACGGCGATGGAACAGTGGAGGATGACCCCTCCAAGAAACAGCCCAAGCGTCGGCGTCAGCGCGGCCGCTCTAAATCCCGCCACAGCAAAAGCGGTGATTCCGCACGGAGATAATAACACCGGACGGTGCGAAGACAACCCCTCCGGCAGGATTCACGGGAGGAGGAGAAGCCAGCCCTCATGATAGGCGGGCATGGGGGGGGAGGGCGATAATTATATGCCTCCTCCGAAGATGAGGCAAGCCTCGGCGACGACAATTTGTCGTGCACGAGGATCCCGCTTGAGCAGGAGGCGTTTCAAATGCAGGCTTATGGCCACGGCAAGCAGCCTCAAGAAAAAGCAGCAGCAACTTAGAGCTAACCAAGACTTGCTAGCTAACAGATGGTGAAGTCCTTGCGGCCAAAAGTACGAACTCGAGCGCCCCTCAAGAGATACCCAAAGCAGGCTGCTACCCCAATTAGAGGAAGCAACACCCAAACCTACATCACCAGCGCATGATGCGGCCGACCGGCCACCCCGTGGTCGCGACATAGAGGCTTCTAGACCCTCCATTCAAGTCGCACCCCGGCGTCGCTCGAAAAGTACCAAGGCACGGGGAAACGCGCCAGACCTGCGAGACATATTGGAGGACAAGGTAAGGCAAACAAGATCGATCTACGGATCGCGTGGGCGCCCCACGACACGTGATGATAACCGTCACGCTGGATACATCAATTCCAGCCGGGCCGAACACAGTAGACAAAGCACATTTGAGCTGCGTCGTGATATAGCTCAATACAGAGGCGCCGCACACCCACTATGCTTCACAGACGAAGTGATGGATCATCAAATCCCCGAGGGTTTCAAACCCGTAAACATCGAATCGTACGATGGCACAACAGATCCTGCGGTTTGGATCGAGGACTACCTCCTCCACATCCACATGGCCCGCGGTGATGATCTACACGCCATCAAATACCTCCCACTCAAGCTTAAAGGACCAGCTTGGCATTGGCTTAACAGCTTGCCAACAGAATCAATTGGTTGTTGGGAAGACCTGGAAGCCGCATTCCTTGATAACTTCCAGGGCACATATATGCGACCACGAACGCCGATGACCTCAGCCACATAATTCAGCAGCCGGAAGAATCGGCGGACAATTTCGGACACGTTCCTAACCAAGAAAAATCAAATCGTTGATGTCCGGATCAGAGGCCCTTGCAGCCTTCAAACATAACATCCATGACGAGTGGCTTGCCCGGCACCTAGGACAGGAAAAGCGAAATCCATGGCAGCCCTCACAACGCTCATGACCCGCTTTTGCGCGGAGAGGACAGCTGGCTAGCTCGTAGTAACAACTTGACCAAAAACCACGGTAGTTCGGATACCAAGGACGGTAATGGCAGGTCGGCGTCGCAACAAGCACAAAGCGCCGCGACAACGGCGATAATGCTGAAGATCTGGCAGTCAATGCGGATTGAGCTCTAAACCGGTCGGCGGAAAAAGCCGTTCAAAAGAAATACTCGGGGCCCGTCCAATCTGGACCGAATACTCGATCGGTCATGCCAAATACATGGCACCCCGAAAAACTAGCCAACCACACCAACAGGGATTGTTGGGTCTTCAAACAGCGAGCAAGTTAAATGCGAACTCAATGACAAGGGGCTGCATAGCGATGGCGAGGAGGAGCCCGGCCGCCCGAACAATAGAGGACGAAGGGCTTCCCCCACAAGTGCAGACGGTGAACATGATATCGCAACCCACATACCCAAAAGGAGCAGGCGTGCACTAAGGGGCGTATATGTGATGGAGCCAGTCACCCCAAAGTTCAAACCATGGTCCTCTGCCCGATCACCTTTGATCGAAGGACCCTCCACTAGCATCCGCCACGGCGGATTCGCGCGATGGTTCTTGACCCAATCATCGTGATTCCACCTCACTAGAGTCGATGGGCGGCGGTAGCAGCCTGAACCTGCTCTATCGGGATACGGTCGCAAAATGGGCATAGACCCTCAAGGATTAAACCCACAAAGGCGACCTTTAAAGGCGTCATACCAGTGTAGAGGCCAATTATGCAGGCTCAGTTACACTCGAAGTGGTCTTGGATCCCGGATAACTTCGAAGCGAAGAGTTAATCTTGACATAGTCCCGTTCATGGCGTCTATCACGCCTTGCTTGGGCGAACCGCATTTGCAAAGTTCAATGAGGTGCCGCTTTTCGCATGCCGCAAGCTCAAGATGCCAGGCCCTCGAGGGTAATCACGGTCAATGGAAACACCAAGCGCTCTCTCCGAGCGGAGGAGCACACGGCAACCCTCGCGGCGGAGGTGCAAAGCAGCCTCTCACAGCAATTCTCGAGTCCGGCTATTAAGCGTCCGGACACCGTCAAGCGCCGGGTAACCTACAACCAGACCGCTGGCACGATCCGAACGCAGCGTAGCAATTGCCCTAACCCAGCCCTCACGAAATTGCAAAGGCGTACTACTGGCGTACATAACTACGCTCTGGAGATACCATGGGCATAAGGGAGGGCACGACCACGGCTGCGCCAGAATGCGGCTCAACCGCACCGGGGCTCCGATTGTGTCATTCTTTTCTTTCTTCTTTCTCTTACTTTCGGGACTCCGTTTTCAAAAGCATCGTCCGGCTCTAGAATTGCCGAACTCACGATGCAACAGCCAGGGAAGCAGAAAGCTATGTCGAGTGTCCAGGTGGTCTCTACTACGAGCATTATACCTGTTTTACATACCATCCGCAGCTTACCCCTGGAGGGGGACATGTCAAATAATCACATCCCTTGCTTATCGCACTATTTGTATCGTTCTGCTTTCATTGCAGTACCTTTTTGAATAAACAATACATTGCTTTTGCCTATTATTGCACTCCTTTTTTTATCTGTATATATGTTCATTCATGACACGTTGCACCCGTACACTTTGGTACGGCCAATACACCAGGGGCTTAAGTACCCCAAAAATATGGTGTGATAAGTCCGAACACTTTCACAAGTGTGGCACCCTGAACTTATAGCATTATATGCATCGGCTCCGAATCATGTGTTGGGTCAATAGTTGGGTTTGCCCGGCTCCCATGTTTTGGTACCTTACGTTCCCTTATATCGGCTAAGGTAGCGCTGGGAGAATCACTGCGATTGTGCCCCGGTTGAGCTGGGTCGAGCACCTCAGTGGAGAAAGCTAAAACTGACCGTCATGATAGGGCGAGAGCGGTCGCTGTTCGAGTGGTTTTTTCGGGTCCCTAAAGACTTACGCCGCTTAGAGCGAGGAGTCGGCATTGTCTGGCCAAGGCTTGGATAGCGCCCCGAACTCGGTCTTTCGTATACTAGGGGCTTCGCCGAAATTTAAAATTATAGAATTCTATGGCTAAGAGAGTGTTCAAGCACTATAGTCCGGTTGCCTTGTTACGTTGTGTTGGCGCCTCCCTCAAAGGACCCAAGAATGGGAACAAGAGCCCTCAAGTTTATCCCAAACACCCCAAGACTCGTGGCATGGGGCTGAAATAACGACTTGCCATCTCTCAAATTTGATAAGCGGCCGCACATAAGGTAATATTTTAAATTAACAAGCGTTGCTTAGCGCATATGAACAAGTTTTCAGCGACAGGATAACAAATGCGAGTCTATTCAAAATTACATCTTTGGAGCATTCACCGCTATAAAGCGGGCACCCTTCAGGGCAGCTCATAGTACATTTCGAACTGCGATGCTCCTTGCCCTTGGTGGCCCGTCTGTCACAAGCTTCTCGACATCCAGCTAGCCCAGTGCACTTTAGCACGGGCAAGGGCCCGACGGGCACCTTCAATGCATCTGGGCGCTTGATGACTTCAATCCATGAACAAAGCGTCCACCAGCCGCCGCACTAGCCAAGTAGCTCCGGGCATGGCTTCCAATGGCCACGGCCGAATTATGAGGCCCTTCATGGCCTGTTCGGCGACCTTGTGGAGCTCGACCAGCTGCTTCATTTGGTCGCTTAGGAACACCGGATGTTCGCCTCGACATCTTGAGACCGAACACCTTTTCTGTCGAGCTCCCTCCTTGGCGCGGTAGAACGCAGCGACATCGGACACACTACGGGCAGATCTGCGAATGCTCTGGAAGCTCCGGATTGGGTAAGTAATAGATAATTCACTTTCACATGCTTGCTTTGCATAAAGAATGCCTTACCCGCCACTATCTTCTTCAATGATTCAATTTCCTAGAGGGCTTTTTGGGCTTCGGCCTTAGCGGCTTTGGCACCCTCAAGAGCCGAGGCGAGCTCGGACTCTCGAGTCTTCGAGTCACGCTCCAAACTCTCGTGTTCTTCCACGAGAGCCTGGAGCTCTTGCCGCACCTCCGCCACCCGCGCCTCCTGCTTATCTCGCTCGGTGCGCTCTGCGGCCGCTTTGCTTTCGGCCGTGGACACCGCTTCCTTCAGGGTCGCCACCTTGTTCGTGGCCCCTACAATACCCACGTTAGTCCTGTCATTTTTGCAACCAAATCCTTTCTATAAGGTATTACTTACCTTCCTTGTCCTCGAGCTGCTTCTTGGCAAGGCCGAGCTCGTTCTCGGACCGCTCGAGGCTCTGCTTCAATGCATTGACCTCCGAAGTCAGTGCGGCAGAGGTCAGCAGCGCAGCCTGCACTCCCATATTGACATACTTATGTTAGACTCCTGCGTATATCTTTTTAGATCCTCAGTCCGGCTTTTCTTTCCGAACACCGAACTAAGCATCAGGGGCTACTGTCTATGCGGTAATATTTTTACATATTCTAAACTTACCTCAAAGCCTGTTAGAAGGCTGGTACAGGCTTCGGTCAGCCCGCTCTTGGCGGACTGAACTTTCTGGATCACCACACTCATAACGATGCAGTGCTCCTCGTTGATGGGCGCGTTAAGCGCCTCCGGCAAGCTATCCGTGCGTCCGGATGGGCGAAGGTCACTGGCGTCGCGATCTTGCCCTTCTTACGAAGGGGCGCTTGCGGACTTGGAACCATGAAGGATCGGTGCGGAGTCCGCACGAGGCGGACTTAGAGCCCTCTGGGGTTTCGCCCCCTTTGCGCCCGGAGTCCGGGAGGTCGCCTTGCGGCACCTCCAGGACCACCTCCTCCTGGTCGGGCCCCTTTTGGGACTCCACCGCGGTCTCGTCTGCGTCACGAGGAGAGGTGGCGGTCGGAAGTGAAGTGCTATTCACATCCGACGAATCCAGGGAGCCGCTCGACGAAGCGGCGAGCTTGTCCTTGGGCGGGCTACATGGTTATATTCGGCGTTAGAAGACACTATGCGACAAATAAAAAGTCATGAGCTATTCCGATGCGGACACTTACGATCTCGCCGAGCTTGGCCCTTGGTGGCCCTCCTCCTCGTCGTTGTCGGCGTTGGTGGAGAAGTCCGGAGGAAGGTCCTTCCTTTCTTGGACCCTCCGGCCTCCCGGTCGAGGCGGCCTTCCTTTTCTTCTCTCCCCGGGGAGAGGCTTCTTCCTCCTCCTCGTCCTCGGGGGCGATTCCGCCTCGAGTCGTCGGACAATGAGTCCGACAACACCGAGCGTCAGGCGCTCCTTGAGTCCCGTGGCCTTCTTCTTGGCCTTCTTCTCGGCACCACGTGAGGTGCGGAGCCAGCAGCTTCCAAATCAGCGGGCGTCCGCTGGATCTTCGGCAAGGGGCAGACGATTAACCTGCCGGACGTGTTCGCCGATCTGTCAAAGGTCGGGAGTTTAGATCCCACATAGAGTCAAACTATGAAAACAAGAGTCCCGTAAAGGGCAAAATAGCTTACCTCGGTAGCTTGGCGCTGCGAGCTGAATCCGCGATCTTGATGGCGGATGTAGAACCTCGGCGCCTTGAACGGCACCTTCGAGGCATCTTCGTGCGTAGTGTGAAGAGCCTTTTAGAGTTGGTGTTGTGCGGATCGAACTCCACAATTTGAAGGCCCGTTGTTGGCATGGGAGGATCCGGTGGATGAGCATAACTGGACTACATTGACAAGCTGAGATTCTTGTCCACCGAGGTTTGGACGCAGAGTTTGGAGTCCGGACAGCTCTTCCGAATCACCCCACGTCAGGCCCGTCTCTTTCCGTGATGTGAGCCGTGTGGGGAAGCCGGATCGGAGTTCGGGGGTCACCGCCCATTGAGAGTCGCGCGGCTCGGAGATGTAGAACCACCCCGATTGCCACCCCTTTATGGTCTCCACAAAGGAGCCCTCGAGCCATAGGACTTTGGCCATCTTGCCAACCATGGCACCTCCGCACTCCGCTTGGCGGCCGCCCACTACCTTCGTCTTGACATTGAAGGTCTTCAGCCATAAGCCGAAGTGGGGCTGGATGCAGAGGAAGGCCTCCCACAAGACGATAAACACCGAGATGTTGAGGATGAAGTTCGGGGCCAGATCATGGAAATCCAGGCCGTAGTAGAACATGAGCCCCCGGACAAATGGGTGAAGTGGAAAACCTAGTCCGCAAAGGAAGTGGGTGAGGAACACCACCCTCTCATGGGGCCTGGGGGTGGGAATGAGCTGCCCCTCGTCGGGGAGCCGGTGCGCGATGTCGCTGGACAAGTATCCGGCCTTCCGCAGCTTTTGACTTGTCCCTCCGTGACGGAGGAGACCATCCTGCCTCCCGCTCCGGACATGGCTGGAGGAGGTTGAGGAGGATGTGCGGACTTGGGCGCTGGAGCTCGAGTGCGCGGAAATGGATGAGCAAAGGAGGAAGAAGGCGTAGGTGAAAAGGTGGATCCTTATCCCCTTATATGGACGGACGAAGCTATGCGTCCCCTGCCAGCCTGGTAAAACTCGCTTATCTCCCAAGCGTCATAATCAATGGCGCGGTTGGGTTACCCACGTCCGTATTGATGGGAATCCCGGAATAAGGGGGCACGATCTCCGCTCTGATAAGACGTGCCGGACAAATGGTTTAGCCTCTCTGATCTCGTGGTAGATCTACTCTTGTACTACCCATATCATCAATATTAATCAAGCGGGAGTAGGGTTTTACCTCCATCGAGAGGGCTGAACACAGGTAAAAACATCGTGTCCCTTGTCTCCTGTTACCATCCGCCTAGGCGCGCAGATTCGGGACCCCCTACCGAGATCCGCCGGTTTTGACACCGACAAAGATCTTTATCGCTCAAACCGCATAACAACATCGTTGTTCCTTTGTCATCGATATGTTACTTGCCCGAGATTCGATCGCCGGTATCTCAATACCTAGTTCAATCTCGTTACCGGCAAGTCTCTTTACTCGTTCCGTAATACATCATCCCATAACTAACTCATTAGTTGCAATGCTTACAAGGCTTAAGTGATGTGCATTACCGAGTGGGCCCGGAGATACCTCTCCGACAATAGGAGTGACAAATCCTAATCTCGAAATCGCCAACCCAACAAGTACCTTCGGAGACACACCTAGAAACACGTTTATAATCACCCGATTACGTTGTGGCGTTTGGTAGCACACAAAGTGTTCCTCCGATAGCAGGAGTTGCATAATCTCATAGTCATATGAACATGTATAAGTCATGAAGAAAGCAATAGCAACATACTAAACGATCAAGTGCTAAGCTAACGGAATGGGTCAAGTCAATCACATCATTCTCCTAATGATGTGATCCCGTTAATCAAATGACAACTCTTTGTCTATGGCTAGTAAACATAACCATCTTTGATCAACGAGCTAGTCAAGTAGAGGCATACTAGTGACACTCTGTTTGTCTATGTATTCACACATGTATCATGTTTCCGGTTAATACAATCCTAGCATGAATAATAAACATTTATCATGATATAAGGAAATAAATAATAACTTTATTATTGCCTCTAGGGCATATTTCCTTCAGTCTCCCACTTGCACTAGAGTCAATAATCTAGTTCACATCACCATGTGATTTAACACCAATAGTTCACATCACCATGTGATTAACACCCATAGTTCACATCGTCATGTGACCAACACCCAAAGGGTTTACTAGAGTCAATATTCTAGTTCACATCGCTATGTGATTAACACCCAAAGAGTACCAAGGTATGATCACGTTTTTCTTGTGAGAGAAGTTTAGTCAACGGGTCTGCAACATTCAGATCTATATGTATTTTGCAAATTTCTATGTCAACAATGCTCTGCACGGAGCTTCTCTAGCTAATTGCTCCCACTTTCAATATGTATCCAGATTGAGACTTAGAGTTATCTGGATCAGTGTCAAAACTTGCATCCACGTAACCCTTTATGACGAACCTTTTGTCACCTCCATAATCGAGAAACATATCCTTATTCCACTAAGGATAATTTTGATAACTGTCCGATGATCTACTCCTAGATCACTATTGTACTCCTTGCTAAACTTCGATTGTAGGGTATACAATAGATCTGGTATATAGCATGGCATACTTTATAGAACCTATGACCGAGGCATAGGGAATGACTTTCATTCTCTTTCTATCTTCTGCCGTGGTCGGGCTTTGAGTCTTACTCAACTTCACACCTTGTAACACAGGCAAGAACTCTTTCTTTGACTGTTCCATTTTGAACTACTTCAAAATCTTGTCAAGGTTTGTACTCATTGAAAAAACTTATCAAGCGTCTTGATCTATCTCTATAGATCTTGATGCTCAATATGTAAGCAGCTTCACCGAGGTCTTCATTTGAAAAACTCCTTTCAAATACTCCTTTGTGCTTTCTAGAAAATTCTACATTATTTCCGATCAACAATATGTCATTCAGATATACTTTATCAAAAATGTTGTAGTGCTCCCACTCACTTTCTTGTAAATACAGGCTTCACCGCAAGTCTGTATAAAACTATATGCTTTGAT
The DNA here is from genome assembly GCA_021605205.1 of Aegilops longissima. Lineage (NCBI taxonomy): Eukaryota > Viridiplantae > Streptophyta > Magnoliopsida > Poales > Poaceae > Aegilops > Aegilops longissima. The sequence goes on from JAHIAM010000578.1 coordinate 17,599, forward strand.
CAACTCATTAAAGCATATATTCCAACTCCGAGATACTTGCACCAGTCCATAGATGGATCGCTGGAGCTTGCACATTTTGCTAGCACCTTTAGGATCGACAAAACCTTCTGGTTGCATCATATACAACTCTTCTTTAAGAAATCCATTAAGGAATGCAGTTTTGTTTATCCATTTGCCAGATTTCATAAATGCGGCAATTGCTAACATGATTCGGACAGACTTTAAGCATATCAACGAGTGAGAAAATCTCATCGTAGTCAATACCTTGAACTTTGTCAAAAACCCTTTTCGACAAGTCTAGCTTTGTAGATAGTAACACTACTATCAGCGTCCGTCTTCCTCTTGAAGATCCATTTATTTTCTATGGCTTGCAGATCATCGGGCAAGTCAACCAAAGTCCACACTTTGTTCTCATACATTGGATCCCATCTAGGATTTCATGGCCTCAAGCCATTTTTGCGGAATCTGGGCTCATCATCGCTTCCTCATAGTTTGTAGGTTCGTCATGGTCAAGTAACATGACCGCCAGAACAGGATTACCGTACCACTCTGGTGCGGATCTCACTCTGGTTGACCTACAAGGTTCGGTAGTAACTTGAAATGAAGTTACATGATCATCATCATTAGCTTCCTCACTGATTGGTGTAGGAGTTCACAGGAACAGATTTCTGTGATGAACTACTTTCCAATAAGGGAGCAGGTACAGTTACCTCATCAAGTTCTAATTTCCTCCCACTTACTTCTTTCAAGAGAAACTTCTTCTCTAGAAAGGATCCATTTTTAGCAATGAATGTCTTGCCTTCGGATCTGTGATAGAAGGTGTACCCAACTGTCTCCTTTGGGTATCCTATGAAGACACATTTCTCCGATTTGGGTTTGAGCTTATCAGGATGAAACTTTTTCACATAAGCATCGCAACCCCAAACTTTAAGAAACGACAACTTTGGTTTCTTGCCAAACCACAGTTCATACGGTGTCGTCTCAACAGATTTAGATGGTGCCCTTTTTAACGTGAATGCATCTGTCTCTAATGCATAACCCCAAAATGATAGTGGTAAATCGGTAAGAGACATCATAGTTTGCACCATATCTAATAAAGTACGGTTACGATGTTCGGACACACCGTTACGCTGTGGTGTTCCAGGTGGCGTGAGTTGCGAAACTATTCTGCATTGTTTCAAATGAAGACCAAACTCGTAACTCAAATATTCTCCTCCACGATCAGATCGTAGAAACTTTTTCTTGTTACGATGATTTTCCACTTCACTCTGGAATTATATGAACTTTTCAAATGTTTCAGACTTATGTTTCCTCAAGTAGATATACCCATATCTGCTCAAATTATCTGTGAAGTTCAGAAAATAATGATACTCGTCGTGAGCCTGAACACTCATCGGATCGCATACATCAGTATGTATTATTTCCAATAAGTCAGTTGCTCGCTCCATTGTTCCGGAGAATGGAGTGTTAGTCATCTTGCCCATAAGGCATGGTTCGCAAGCATCAAGTGATTCATAATCAAGTGATTCCAAAATCCCATCAGCACGGAGTTTCTTCATGCGCTTTACACCAATTTGACCTAAATGGCAGTGCCACAAATAAGTTGCACTATCATTATTAACTTTGCATCATTTAGCTTCAATATTATGAATATGTATATCACTACAATCGAGATCCAACAAACCATTTTCATTGGGTGTATGACCATAGAAGGTTTTATTCATGTAAACAGAACAACAACTATTCTCTAATTTAAATGAATAACCGTATTGCAATAAACGTGATAAAATCATATTCATGCTCAACGCAAACACCAAATAACATTTAGTTAGGTTCAACACTAATCCCGAAAGTATAGGGAGTGTGCGATGATGATCATATCAATCTCGGAACTGCTTCCAACACACATCGTCACTTCACTTTTAACTAGTTTTTGTTCATTCTGCAACTCCCGCTTCGAGTTACTACTCTTAGCAACTGAACTAGTATCAAATACCGCAGGGTTGCTATAAACACTAGTAAAGTACACATCAATAACATGTATATCAAATATACCTTTGTTCACTTTGCCATCCTTCTTATTCGCCAAATACTTGGGGCAGTTCCGCTTCCAGTGACCAGTCCCTTTGCAGTAGAAGCACTTAGTCTCAGGCTTAGGTCCAGATTTGGGATTCTTCACTTGAGCAGCAACTTGCTTGCCGTTCTTCTTGAAGTTCCCCTTCTTCCCTTTGCCCTTTTCTTGAAACTAGTGGTCTTGTCAACCATCAACACTTGATGTTTTTCTTGATTTCTACCTTCGTCGATTTCAGCATCACGAAGAGCTTGGGAATCGCTCCCGTTATCCCTTGCATATTATAGTTCATCACAAAGTTCTAGTAACTTGGTGATAGTGACTAGAGAACTCTGTCAATCACTATCTTATCTGGAAGATTAACTCCCACTTGATTCAAGTGATTGTAGTACTCAAACAATCTGAGCACATGCTCACTGGTTGAGCTATTCTCCTCCATCTTGTAGGCAAAGTAATGTCAGAGGTCTCATACCTCTGGATACGGGCATGAGTATGAAATACCAATTTCAACTCTTGGAACATCTTATATGCTCTGTGCCGTTCAAAACATTTTTGAAGTCCTGGTTCTAAGCCGTAAAGCATGGTGCACTAAACTATCAAGTAGTCATCATACCGAGTGAGGGAGTCCTGGACTAGGGGGTGTCCGGATAGCCGAACTATCATCACGGCCGGACTCCAAGACTATGAAGATACAAGATTGAAGACATCGTCCCGTGTCCGAATGGGACTTTCCTTGGCGTGGAAGGCAAGCTTGGCGATACGGATATGTAGATCTCCTACCATTGTAACCGACTCTGTGTAACCCTAACCTATCCAGTGTCTATATAAACCGGAGGGTTTTAGTCCGTAGGACGAACAACAATCATACCATAGGCTAGCTTCTAGGGTTTAGCCTCCTTGATCTCGTGGTAGATCTACTCTTGTACTACCCATATCATCAATATTAATCAAGCGGGGTAGGGTATTACCTCCATCGAGAGGGCCCGAACACAGGTAAAAACACCGTGTCCCTTGTCTCTGTTACCATCCGCCTAGCGCGCACGATTCGGGACCCCCTACCGAGATCCGCGGTTTGACACCGACATTGGTGCTTTCATTGAGAGTTCCTCCTCGTATGCGTCACCGATAGGCCCGATGGATCCCCGATCATCAACAAACGCGGTCCGGGGTGAGACTTTTCTCCTGGACAGATCTTCGATTCGGCGGATTTGCACTGCGGGCCAATTGGCAGCCATCTGGAGCAGATCGAAGCTTCGCCCTGGCCATCAGGTCGATTTGGAAGTTTGAACTATCGGCCGATATCCGTGGAGACTTGATCTTCGACGGATTGAGCCATGACAAATGTGCCGCCTTGTCTCGATGGGCATGATCTAGCTCATGGCGAGCGGTGCCACGGAGGCCGCACCGACTTCGCTCCGACCCTTAATCCGGGCGGATTCCCCGATCGAGGGCGTGTGGTTGGACACCGCCTCGGGGCTACCATCTCTCTGGCGATTGAGCGAACTCCATTCTATCCTTTCAGAAGACCTCGACTCGGTGCGGACTCCTCTACGGACTCGAAACCTCCGCACCCCGCCGAATCCGATTGGGCGCCCGGTCGTGGAGTTCTGCGCGGACATCTTTGGCACTCGCCCTTTGGCGACATCCTGAATTCACTAAAGTCTCTCTCTTTATCTGGAGAGCCCTGGTCGGACTACGGACAAGAAGGTTGGGATGCGGACGGCGAAGAAATTCAACGCCCACCCACCACCCACTTTGTAGCCACTGTCGATGATTTAACCAACATGCTAGACTTTGGCTCCGAAGACATCGACGGTATGGACGACGATGCCGGAGACGACCAAGATCCAGCGCCTACAGGGCACTGGAAGGCCACCTCGTCATACGACATATACATGGTGGATATTCCAAAAGATGGGAGCGAGCGATGGAACAGCGGAGGATGACCCCTCAAAAAGCAACGAGGCGTCGGCGTCGGCGGCACCGCTCTAAATCCGCCATAGCAAAAGCGGTGATTCCGATACGGAGATAATAACACCCGGACAGTACCAAAGACAACCCCTCCGGCGGGACTCGGTGCAGGGAGGAGGAGAAGCAAGTCCATGCGATAGTGCGGCGAGAAAAAGAGGTCGAGGGCGATAATTCGCGGCTCCCTCCGAAGATGAGGCAACCCTCTCGACGGCGAATTTGTCGTGCACGAGGATCCCGCTGAGCAGGGCGTTTCAAGCGCGGGCTTATAGCCACGGCAAGCAGCCTCAAGAAAAAGTAGCAACAGCTTAGAGTTGACCGGGACCTGCTAGGTGACGGATGGGTGAAGTCCTTGCAGCGAAGAGTATGAACTCGAGCGCCCTCAAAGGCTACCCCAAGCGAAGGTCGTTGCCTCGTCGGAGGAGGAAGCACCCAAGTCACCAGCGACGACATGGCAGACCGGCCACCCGTGGCATGACGAAGAAGCCTCTCGGCCCTCCGCTCAAGCCACACCCGGCGCGCTCAAAAGTACCAAGGCACGGAAAAGCGCGCTGACTTGTGAGATATATTGGAGGATAAGGCAAAACATACAAGATCAATCTACGGATCGCGTGGGCGCCCAACGGCGCGGGATGATTACCGTCGCGCCGGATACAGCAAACCCGGCCGGGCTGAACACAGTAGCCAAAGCTCATATGAGCTACGTCGTGATATAGCCCAATACAGAGGTGCCGCACACCCACTATGCTTCACAGATGAAGTAATGGATCATCAAATCCCTGAGGGCTTCAAACCCGTAAACATCAAATCATACGATGGTACCACAGATCCTGCGGTTTGGATCGAGGACTATCTCCTCCATATCCACATGGCCCGCGGTGATGATCTACATGCCATCAAATACCTCCCACTCAAGCTTAAAGGACCAGCTCGACATTGGCTCAACAGCTTGCCAGCAGAATCAATTGGTTGTTGGGAGGACCTGGAAGCCGCATTCCTTGATAACTTCAAGGGCACGTATGTGCGACCACTAGACGCCGATTACCTTAGCCACATAATCCAGCAGCCAGAAGAATCGGTCAGACAATTCTGGACACGGTTCCTAACAAAGAAAAATCAAATCATTGACTGTCCGGATGCAGAGGCCCATGCAGCCTTCAAACATAACATCCATGACGAGTGGCTTGCGGCACCTAGGACAGGAAAAGCCAAAATCCATGGCAGCCCTCACAACACTCATGACCCGCTTTTGTGCGGAGAGGACAGCTGGCTAGCTCGAAGCAACAACTTGGCCAAACATCACGATAGTTGGATACCAAGGACAGCAATGGCGGTCGCGTCGCAACAAGAACAAGCGCCGCGTGCTGGCGATAACACAAGAAGACGATTGTCAATGCAGATTCAGAGGCTCTAAACCCGGTCAGCGGAAGAAGCCATTCAAAAGAAATACCGGGGCCCGTCCAACTTGGACCGAATACTGATCGCTTGTGCGGATACATGGCACCCCAGAAAAACCAGCCAACCACACCAACAAGGACTGTTGGGTGTTCAAGCAAGCAGGCAAGTTAAGTGCCGAACTCAATGACAAGGGGCTGCATAGCGATGACGAGGAAGAGCCCCGGCCGCCGAACAATAGGGGACAGAAGGGTTTTCCCACGCAAGTGTGGACGGTGAACATGATATACGCAAGTGCGTGCACTAAGGGACGTATATGCGATGGAGCGATCGCCCGAAGTTCAACCCATGGTCTTCCTGCCCGATCACCTTCGATCGAAGGACCACCCACTAGCATCCGTCCACGGCGGTTTCGCGCATTGGTTCTTGACCCAATTATCGACGGATTTCACCTAACCAGAGTCGATGGGCCGGCGGCAACTGAACCTGCTTTATCGGGATCTGATGCGCAAAATGGGCATAGACCCTCAAGGATTAAACCTACAAAACGACCTTTAAAGGCGTCATACCGGGTGTAGAGGCCAGTTATGTACGGGCTCGGATACACTCAAGTGGTCTTCGGATCCCGGATAACTTCGAAGCGAAGAGTTAATCTTCGACATCGTCCCATTCCGCAGCGGGTATCATGCCTTTGCTCGGACGAACCGCATTGCAAAGTTCAATGCGGTGCCGCTTTCACGCATACCTCAAGCTCAAGATGCGAGGCCCTCGAGGAGTAATCACGGTCAATGGAAACACCGAACACTCTCTCCGAGCGGAGGAGCACATGGCGGCCCTCGCGGCGGAGGTACAAAGGCCTCTCACAGCAACTCTCGAGTCCGGCCATTAAGCGTCCGGACAACATCCAGCGCGCCGAGTAACCTTCAACAAGACCGCTGGCACGATTCAAGCCGCAGCGTAGTAATCCGGCTAACCCAGCCCTCGCGAAATTGCGAAGCTAGTGTTACGCATACATAATTACGCTCTGGAGATACCATGGGCATATGGGGAGGGCAAGACCACGGCACGCCAAGAATGCGGCTCGACCGCACTGAGGGCCCGATTGTGTCATTCTTTTCCTTTTCCTTTATCTTCCTTTTCTTACTTTCAGGACTCCGTCTTTGAAGTCTGTCCGGCACTAGAATCGCCGAACTCACGATGCAACAGCGGGGAAGCGAAAGCCACGTCGAGTGTTGAGGTGGTCTCTATTACGAGCATTATACCTGTTTACCTGGGAGGACATGTTAGATAGTCCCATCCCTTGCTTATTGCACTATTTGTATCGTTCTTCTTTCATTGCGGTACCTTTTGAATAAACAATACATAGCTCTTGCTTATTATTGCACTACTTCCTTTATCTATACACATGTTCATTCCATGACATGTTGCAACCATACACTTTAGTGCGGCCAATACACCAGGGCTTAAATATCCCATAATTATGGTGTGATAAGTCGAACACTTTCACAAGTCGGCACCCGAACTTATAGCATTATATGAATCGGCTCGAATCATGTCTTGGGTCAATAGTTGGGTTTGCCCGGCTCCGTGTTTTGGTACCTTACATTCGTTATATCGGCAAAGGTAGCACCGGGAGAACCATCTGCGATTGTGCCCCAGTTGAGCTGGGTCGAGCACCTCG
>JAHIAM010000579.1:0-63526 GCA_021605205.1 Aegilops longissima
CCCTTGTGATTTCTCTCCGTTCTTCCCCACGTTCATCGTGTTCTTCGAGGGATCCCACTCCAAACGTGAAAGATCGCCCACGTAGGGTTCCGCCCTACATCACTTCTCCTCGGAGCCCAGGACCTCTTCGGAGAAGATCCCCCAAGCGGATTCAAGACCCCCTTCTAGGGTGGACCCCATCAAGACCTCCTCTCGGAGAAGAACGGCTACTCGTGTATCCTTACCTTTGTTGATCTTGAATCTTGTGCCTCCTTATGTGATCGGTGATCTAGCATTTGTGTGATTGATCTCTTGTCGGTTGAGTGAATCTCTCTCGCTTTCCCGTGTTTCCCTCTTGTTCTTCCGTGTGTTCTTCGTGATTCACCGTAGGATCCGCTCCAACATGAAAGATCATCCACGAGGGTTTCGCCTACATCATCTTGGTATCATGAGCCACGTTGATCACGTTCTTGGAGCCGCTACACCGTGTTTTCTAGCTTGATTTTGTTGTTTTCGTCCTAAATTCGAAAATCACCACCAAAAATAGCCCCAAAATTTTTTTGTGATTTGTTTGTGAGTTGAGATTTTGTTGATTTGGTCCATGGATTTGTGTTGCTACGTGTGGATCTAGCTTTCCCCACCCTCCCCACCCTTTTCCATCCACCAAACCACTCGATTTCGACCTCACCATCCCCTTCTACCCCGAAACCGAGCAGTTCTTCCCGTGCCCGAAAATCACCCAAGCACCGGACGACCGGCAGATACCGAACGTCCGACAACCGGACGGCCGCAAAAACCGGACGTCCGTTCAACTCTGACGAAACTGAATTTTCAGTTCGGCCACCACCACAACCCCACCTCCCACCACATCTCCCAAACCCACATACACCAAAATCTTCCACGATACTTCCGATGACGATTTTGACACATTTTGGTCCTTGAGATTTTGAGTTGTGGTTTCCCGTATCCTATTGTGTTTTGGCTATCTAGGTACGGTTCGAATTCATCATCACCACCGCTCATCTACATCTACTAGTCATCATCGCAAGGACGGTAACTTCGACGACATCTTTGTCATACCTTGCAATTGCATTGATAATCCACATTGCCTCATTTTGCGTAGCTTACCCATCGAGACTAGCCATTGAGTATTGCTGGCAACGTGACTTGTGCACATTTAGTGATCATACTCCATAGCATACATACCATACCATAGTGGTGCATATCTTGGGATCCACTTGTGTGTAACAAGGTTGTCATAGCATACACAATTGCTATCTTGGTTCGTGAAGTTTTGCATGAGAAAAGAGCTCAAAAGTGAAAGAGCCACCCAAGCTTTTAAGCAAAGAGGAAAGATAAGCAAAGAGCTTATGAGCAAGAACCATAGCATCATACTACATTAAGATTATCATATTGGATCATCTTGGATCATTGCACCGAAATACCATACATATAGCATAATTGGGATAGAGATAGTTGCATTTTGCCTAGTAGGTTGTGCACAAGTTTGCGTATCCGCCTATTGTGCAATCGTGCTAGCGTCTCTCTAGTATTGTGCAACAAGAGCATCTTTCGTGGTTTCCACATTTTGGATCACTTTTGGTTTGCACAATCCCACTTATCTATTTGCGTGTGTGTTTCCGTGTTCCTATACTTGCTTGGCCTACTTGTTGCATTTGCAAATTTGTGAATCTTTTCCAACATTATTGACGCCACTTACAATTGCATCAAATTTTGTGCCACCATCCTCACCAAGCTCCACCATAAGCTTTTATTTGTGTAGGTGTGAGAACCGACAAGGATTGGTACCAATAGTGCTATTTCATTGTCCGCATTTGAGTGAACTTGATTCATCTTCAACATCGGTCAAAGGTACATTGGTATAAGTTCTTTCCGCTCTACCACTCACATTTTGCTTGGAATGATGGATAGGCCAAGTACCTCTACCAACCCACTCTTCATCGAGCAAGACGACGACATGTCATCACACGTCACCAAGAGCCACCTCTTTGGTGCACAACGAAGCGTTGCACCAAGAACAACAAGCAATGAGCGATCGATCGACAACCTCGCCACCGACTTGCGACTCTCCGAGGAACGTACAAGGGACTACTTCGACAACAAGTTCGACGCTCACAAGCAAGAGAATGATGCAAGAATGGACGAGATACGTGTTGGAGAACGTAGTAATTTCAAAAATTTTCCTACGATCACGCAAGACCATGGTGATGCATAGCAACGAGATGAGAGTGTTGTCTACGCACTCGTGAGACCAGCAACGGAAGCGTTGACGCAACGTAGAGGAAGTAGTCGTACTTCTTCCCGATCCAACCGATCCAAGTACCGAACGACGGCACCTCCGAGTTCTGCACACGCTCAGCTCGATGACGTCCCTCGAACTCCGATCCAGCCGAGTGTTGAGGAGAGTTTCATCAAGACGACGGCGCAGGACGATGATGATGTTCCACCGGCGCAGGCTTCGCCTAAGCTCCATGACGGTATATTCGAGGTGTAGTTTGGTGGAAGGGGCACCGCACACGGCTAAGGAACGATCTCAATGATCAACTTGTGTGTCATGGGGTGCCCCTGCCCTCAGATATAAAGGAGGAAGGGAGGGGCTGGCCGGCCAGGAGGGAGGGCGCCAGGTGTCCTACTCCTACTAGGAGTAGGATTCCCCAAATCCTAGTCCAACTAGGGTTTGACCAAGGGAAAGAGAGAGAGGCGCCACCCCTTCTCCTAATCCTAATAGGACTAGGGAAGGGGAAGGCTGCGCCAGCAATATGGCCCTTTTCTCTTTCCCACTAAGGCCCATCAAGGCCCATTGACCCCGGAGGTTCCAGTAACCCCGGTACTCGTAAAATTCCCAATTTCACCGGAGTGATTCCGAGTCCAAACATAGGCTTCCAATATATCAATCTTTATGTCTCGACCATTTCGAGACTCCTCGTCATGTCCGTGATCTCATCCGGACTCAACAACCTTCGTACATCAATATCATATAAACTCATAATAACTGCCATCAAACGTTAAGCGTGCGGACCCTACGGGTTCGAGAACTATGTAGACATGACCGAGACACCTCTCGGTCAATAACCAATAGCGGGACCTGGATGCCCATATTGGCTCCTACATATTCTACGAAGATCTTTATCGGTCGACCGCATAACAACATACGTTGTTCCTTTGTCATCGGTATGTTACTTGCCCGAGATTCGATCGTCGGTATCCAATACCTAGTTCAATCTCGTTCATCGGCAAGTCTCTTTTCTCGTTCCGTAATACATCATCTCACAACTAACACATTTAGTTGCAATGCTTGCAAGGCTTATGTGATGTGCATTACCGAGAGGGCCAGAGATACCTCTCCGACAATCGGAGTGACAAATCCTAATCTCAAATATGCCAACCCAACATGTACCTTCGGAGACACCTGTAATGTACCTTTATAATCACCCGATTCGTTGTGACGTTTGGTAGCACCCAAAGTGTTCCTCGGCAAACGGAGTTGCATAATCTCATAGTCATAGGAACATGTATAAGTCATGAAGAAAAGCACTAGCAACAAACTATACGATCAGGTGCTATGCTAATGGAATGGGTCATGTCAATCAGATCATTCAACCAATGATGTGATCCCGTTAATCAAATAACAACTCCTTGTTCATGGTTAGGAAACATAACCATCTTTGATTAACGAGCTAGTCAAGTAGAGGCATACTAGTGACACTCTGAGGTTTATGTATTCACACATGTATTATGTTTCGGTTAATACAATTCTAGCATGAATAATAAACATTTATCATGATATAAGGAAATAAATAATAACATTATTATTGCCTCTAGGGCATATTTCCTTGATCTCCCACTTGCACTAGAGTCAATAATCTAGTTCACATCGCCATGTGATTCAACATCAATAGTTCACATCTATATGTGGTTAACACCCATAGTTCACATCGACATGTGACCAACACCCAAAGGGTTTACTAGAGTCAGTAATCTAGTTCACATCGCCATGTGATTAACACCCAAAGAGTACTAAGGTGTGATCATGTTTTGCTTGTGAGATAATTTTAGTCAACAGGTCTGTCACATTCAGAGCCGTAAGTATTTTGCAAATCTCTATGTCTACAATGCTCGCACGGAGCTACTCTAGCTAATTGCTCCCACTTTCAATATGTATCTAGATCGTGACTTAGAGTCATCCAGATCGGTGTCAAAACTTGCATCGACGTAACCTTTACGCATTTAACCTTTTGTCACTTCCATAATCGAGAAACATATCCTTATTCTACTAAGGATAATTTTGACCGCTGTCCATTGATCTACTCCTAGATCACTATTGCACTCCTTGCCAAGCATAGTGGTCGGGTATGCAATAGATCTGGTACACAAGATGACATACTTTATAGAACCTATGGCTGATGCATAGGAATGACTTTCATTCTCTTTCTATCTTCGCCGTGGTCGGATTTTGAGTCTTACTCAATCTCACACCTTGTAACACAGGCAAGAACTCTTTCTTTGGCTGTTCCATTTTGAACTACTTCAAAATCTTGACAAGGTATGTACTTATTGAAAAACTTATCAAGCGCCTTGATCTATCTCTATAGATCTTGATGCTCAATATGTAAGCAGCTTCACTGAGGTCCTTCTTTGAGAAACTCCTTTCAAATACTCCTTTATGCTTTGCAGAATAATTCTACATTATTTCCGATTAACAATATGTCATTCACATATACTTATCAGAAATGTTGTAGTGCTCCCACTCACTTTCTTGTAAATACAGGCTTCTCCAAAGTCAGATAAAACCATATGCTTTGATCACACTATCAAAGCGCTTATTCCAACTCCGAGATGCTTGCACCAGTCCATAGATGGATCATTGGAGCTTGCACATTTTGTTAGCTCCTTTAGGATTGACAAAACCTTCGGATTGCATCATATACAACTCTTCTTTAATAAATCCATTAAAGAACGTAGTTTTGACATCCATTTGCCGATTTCATAAAATGTGGTAATTGCTAACATGATTCGGACAGACTTAAGCATCGCTACAGCTTGAGAAAATCTCATTTGTAGTCAACTCCTTGAACTTGTCGAAAACCTTTTGTGACAAGTCGAGCTTTGTAGATAGTAACACTACTATCGGTGTCCGTCTTCCTCTTGAAGATCCATTTATTTAACATGGCTTGCTGATCATCGAGCAAGTCCATCAAAGTCCACACTTTGTTCTCATATATGGATCCCATCTCAGATTTCATGGTCTCAAACCATTTCGCGGAATCTGGGCTCATCATCGCTTCCTCATAGTTCGTAGGTTCATCATGGTCTAGTAACATGACTTCTAGAATAGGATTACCGTACCACTCGGTGCGGATCTTACTCGAAGACCTACGAGGTTTGGTAGCAACTTGATCTGAAGTTTCATGATCATCATCATTAACTTCCTCACTAATTGGTGTAGGAATCACCGAACTGATTCTGTGATGAACAACTTTCCAATAAGGGAGAAGGTACAATTACCTCATCAAGTTCTACTTTCCTCCCACTCACTTCTTTCGAGAGAAACTTCTTCTCTAGAAAGGATCCATCTTAGCAACAAATATCTTGCTTTCGGATCTGTGATAGAAGGTGTACCCAATAGTTACCATTGGGTATTCTATGAAGACGCATCTCGATTTGGGTTCGAGCTTATCGGTGAAAACTTTTTCACATAAGCATCACAACTCCAAACTTTAAGAAACGACAGCTTAGGTTTACTGCTAAACCATAGTTCATACGGTGTCATCTCAACGGATTTAGATGGTGCCCTATTAAACGTGAATGCAGCTGTCTCTAATGCATAACCCCAAAACGATAGTGGTAAATCGGTAAGATACATCATAAATCGCACCATATCCAATAAAGTGCGATTACGACGCTCGGACACACCATTATGCTGTGGTGTTCTAGGTGGCGTGAGTAGTGAAACTATTTCACATTGTTTTAACTGAAGGCCAAACTCGTAACTCAAATATTTTTCCTCTGCGATCATATCGTAGAAACTTTTATTTTCTGTTACGATGATTCTTCACTTCACTCTGAAATTCTTTGAACTTTTCAAATGTTTCAGACTTGTGTTTCATCAAGTAGATATACCCATATCTGCTCAAATCATCTGTGAAGGTCGAAAATAACGATACTTGCCGTGAGCTTTAACACTCATCGGACCGCATACATCAAGATGTATTATTTCCAATAAGTCATTTGCTCGCTCCATTGTTCGGAGAACGAGTCTTTAGTCATCTTGCCCATAAGGCATGGTTCGCAAGCATCAAGTGATTCATAATCAAGTGATTCCAAAATCCCATCAAGCATGGAGCTTCTTCATGCGCTTTACACCAATATGACCTAAACGGCAGTGCCACAAATAAGTTGCACTATCATTATTAACTTTGCATCTTTTGGCATCAATATTATGAATATGTGTATCACTACGATCGAGATCCAACGAACCATTTTCATTGGGTGTGTAACCATATAAGGTTTTATTCATGTAAGCAGAACAACAATTTATTCTCTTACTTAAATGAATAACCGTATTGCAATAAACATGATCAAATCATATTCATGCTCAACGCAAACGCCAAATAACATTTATTTAGGTTTAACACTAATCGAAAGTATAGGGAGTGTGCGATGATGATCATATCAATCTTGGAACTACTTCCAACACTCATCGTCACTTCCCTTTCAACTAGTTTCTGTTCATTCTGCAACTCCTGTTTCAAGTTACTACTCTTAGCAACTGAACCAGTATCAAATACCGAGGGGTTGCTACGAACACTAGTAAAATACACATCAATAATCTGTATATCAAATATACCTTTGTTCACTTTGCCAACCTTCTTATCCGCCAAATACTTGGGGTAGTTCCGCTTCCAGTGACCAGTTCCATTGTAGCAAAAGCACTTAGTCTCGTGCTTAGATCCAGACTTGGGCTTCTTCACTCGAGCAGCAACTTGCTTGCCGTTCTTCTTGAAGTTCCCTTCTTCCCTTTGCCCTTTTCCTTGAGACTAGTGGTCTTGTCAACCATCAACACTTGATGTTTTTCTTGATTTCTACCTTCACGATTTTAGCATCGCGAAGAGCTTGGGAATTGTTTTCGTCATCCCTTGCATATTATAGTTCATCACGAAGTTCTAGTAACTTTAGTGATGGTGACTAGAGAATTCTGTCAATCACTATCTTATCCGGAAGATTAACTCCCACTTGATTCAAGCGATTGAAGTACTCGGACAATCTGAGCACATGCTCACTAGTTGAGCGATTCTCCTCCATCTTTTAGCTATAGAACTTGTTGGAGACTTCATATCTCTCAACTCGGTATTTGCTTGAAATATTAACTTCAATTCTGGAACATCTCATATGGTCCATGACGCTCAAAACGCCTTTGAAGTCCCGATTCTAAGCCGTTAAGTATGGTGCACTAAACTATCAAGTAGTCATCATATTGAGCTAGCCAAACGCTCATAACGTCAGCATCTGCTCCTGCAATAGGTCTGTCACCTAGCGGTGCATCAAGGACATAATTCTTACGTGCAGCAATGAGGATAAACCTCAGATCACGGATCCAATCCGCAATATTGCTACTAACATTTTCAATACAATTTCTCTAGGAACACATATAAAAACACAGGGAAGCAACAACGCGAGCTATTGATCTACAACATAATCTGCAAAATACTACGGGACTAAGTTCATGATAAATTAAAGTTCAATTAATCATATTACTTAAGAACTCCCACTTAGAAAAATATCCTCCAATTCTCTAAGTGATTGCGTGATCCATATCAACTACACCATGACCGATCATCACGTGTGATGGAGTAGTTTCAATGGTGAACATCAATATGTTGATCATATCTACTATATGATTCACGCCGACCTTTCGGTCTCCGTGTTCCGAGGTCATATCTTATATGCATAGCTCGTCAAGTATAACCTGAGTATTCTGCGTGTGCAACTGTTTTGCACCGTTGTATTTGAACGTAGAGCCTATCACACCCGATCATCACGTGGTGTCTCAAAGACGAAGAACTTTCATAACGGTGCATACTCGGGAGAACACTTCTTGATAATTTAGTAAGGATCATCTTATAATGCTACCGTCAATCAAAGCAAAATAAGATGCATAAAGGATTAACATCACATGCAATCAATATAAGTGATATGATATGGCCATCATCATCTTGTGCTTGTGATCTCCATCTCCAAGCACCGTCATGATCACCATCGCCACCGGTAGCGACACCTTGATCTCCATCGTAGCATCGTTGTCGCCTCGCCAATCTTATGCTTCTACGACTATCGCTACCGCTTAGTGATAAAGTAAAGCATTACAGGCATTGCATTTCATACAATAAAGCGACAACCATATGGCTCCTGCCAGTTGCCGATAACTTCGGTTACAAAACATGATCATCTCATACAATAAAATTCAGCATCATGTTTTGACCATATCACATCACAACATGCCCTGCAAAAACAAGTTAGACGTCCTCTACTTTGTTGTTGCAAATTTTACGTGGCTGCTACGGGCTGAGCAAGAACCGTTCTTACCTACGCATCAAAACCACAACGATACTTCGTCAAATAGACTCCGTTTAACCTTCTCAAGGACCGGGCGTAGCCACACTCGATTCAACTAAAGTGAGAGAGACAGACACCGCCGGTCACCTTTAAGCAACGAGTGCTCGAGCGGTGAAACCAGTCTCGCGTAAGCGCACGCGTAATGTCGGTCCGGCCGCTTCATCTCACAATACCGCTGAACCAAAGTATGACATGCTGGTAGGCAGTATGACTTGTATCGTCCACAACTCACTTGTGTTCTACTCGTGCACATGACATCAACGCATAAAACCAGGCTCGGATGCCTTTGTTGGAGAACGAGTAATTTCAAAAATTTTCCTACGATCACGCAAGACCATGGTGATGCATAGCAACGAGATGAGAGTGTTGTCTCACGCACCTCGTAGACCAACAACGGAAGCGTTGACGCAACGTAGAGGAAGTAGTCGTACTTCTTCCCGATCCAACCGATCCAAGTACCGAACGTCACGGCACCTCCGAGTTCTGCACACGCTCAGCTCGATGACGTCCCTCGAACTCCGATCCAGCCGAGTGTTGAGGGAGAGTTTCACGTCGACGACGGCGTGGTGACGATGATGATGTTCCACCGGCGCAGGCTTCGCCTAAGCTCCATGACGGTATATTCGAGGTGTAGTTTGGTGGAAGGGGCACCGCACACGGCTAAGGAACGATCTCAATGATCAACTTGTGTGTCATGGGTGCCCCTGCCCTGTATATAAAGGAGGGAAGGGAGGGCTGGCCGGCCAGAGAGGAGGCGCGCCAGGTGTCCTACTCCTACTAGGAGTAGGATTCCCCCAAATCCTAGTCCAACTAGGGTTTGACCAAGGGAAAAGAGAGAGAGGCCACCCCTTCTCCTAATCCTAATAGGACTAGGAAGGGGAAGGCTGCGCCAGCAATATGGCCCCCTTTTCTCTTTCCCACTAAGGCCCATCAAGGCCCATTGACCCCCGGAGGTTCCGTAACCCCTGTACTCGGTAAAATTCCCAATTTCACCCGGAGTGATTCCGAGTCCAAACATAGGCTTCCAATATATCAATCTTTATGTCTCGACCATTTCGAGACTCCTCGTCATGTCCGTGATCTCATCCGGACTCGAACAACCTTCGTACATCAATATCATATAAACTCATAATAACCGTCATCGAAGCGTTAAGCGTGCGGACCCTACGGGTTCGAGAACTATGTAGACATGACCGAGACACCTCTCGGTCAATAACCAATAGCGGGACCTGGATGCCCATATTGGCTCCTACATATTCTACGAAGATCTTTATCGGTCGACCGCATAACAACATACGTTGTTCCCTTTGTCATCGGTATGTTACTTGCCCGAGATTCGATCGTCGGTATCCAATACCTAGTTCAATCTCGTTCATGGCAAGTCTCTTTTCTCGTTCCGTAATACATCATCTCACAACTAACACATTTAGTTGCAATGCTTGCAAGGCTTATGTGATGTGCATTACCGAGAGGGCCAGAGATACCTCTCCGACAATCGGAGTGACAAATCCTAATCTCGAAATATGCCAACCCAACATGTACCTTCGGAGACACCTGTAATGTACCTTTATAATCACCCGATTCACGTTGTGACGTTTGGTAGCACCCAAAGTGTTCCTCGGCAAACGGGAGTTGCATAATCTCATAGTCATAGGAACATGTATAAGTCATGAAGAAAAGCACTAGCAACAAACTATACGATCAGGTGCTATGCTAATGGAATGGGTCATGTCAATCAGATCATTCAACCAATGATGTGATCCGTTAATCAAATAACAACTCCTTGTTCATGGTTAGGAAACATAACCATCTTTGATTAACGAGCTAGTCAAGTAGAGGCATACTAGTGACACTCTGTAGGTTTATGTATTCACACATGTATTATGTTTCCGGTTAATACAATTCTAGCATGAATAATAAACATTTATCATGATATAAGGAAATAAATAATAACATTATTATTGCCTCTAGGGCATATTTCCTTCAATACGCGCCTTGATGAGAAGCCGACATCATTCTACTTCTTCATCATCAAGACGGAGCCGCTCGAGTCGACACTCCGACGACACCTTCTACGACTCAAGTACACCTACTTCGAACACTTTTCGTCATGCCGCTCGTCAAGACCGTCATGCATCTCGCAACCCGCTACATGACAAGCATGCACAAGAGCAAGTTGATGATCAAGTTCCTCGTCCTCAATCAAACCAAGAGGCCTTTGCTCAAGCTCAAGAACGACAATGTCTTAAATCGCCAACAAGAGGAAGAACGAAGCGTCTACACCAAGATTTAACAAGACGCCAAGGCTCAACGTCTTCAACAACAACAACGTGAAGCGCAAGCTCTTGAGGCGCAACGTGCCCTTCAAGAATCAAGTAGAGCCTTCGCCAACCGCAATCGCGAACGGCGCAATCAAGAGGAAGCCCTTCGTGAAGAAATCAAAGAGAGGAACTACCAACCTCATGTACAACGTCAAGTTCCTCAAGCCCCTCCACAAGCTCGTCAAGCTCCACCCCAACCTCAAGCTCAACAAGGGCAAGTTGATCATGGTCTTCCTCCACGCCAAGAGCAACATGAAGACGAGTACAATCCACGTCAAGGACGTCATCATCAACATCGCCAACAACACAATGAAGAACAACGCTAAGGCAAGCTAAAATTCACCATGCCCAAGTTCAATGGAAGCAATGACCCCGAAGACTACCTCTCATGGGCATTGAAGGTTGACAAAATCTTCCGGTTGCACAACTACGATGAAGCGAAGAAAATCGCTATGGCATCACTTGAGTTCCAAGACTATGTGCTCATATGGTGGGAACAAATCATTGAGCGACGACAAGCAAGAGGTGAACTTCCAATCACCACTTGGGCTCAAATGAAGGATGTCATGCGAGCACGTTTTGTGCCAACCTACTACAACCGCGACCTCTTCAAGAAACTCCAACTACTCAAGCAAGGAACAAAGAGTGTTGAAGAATACTACAAGGAAATGGAGATAGCCATGATTCGAGCCAATGTCAAGGAAGATGATGAGCAAACAATGGCACGTTTCTTGAATGGACCCAATCATCCCATCAAGAAGATCGCCGACTTCCAACCATATTCCAACCTCATTGAGCTCGTACATCAAGCTACCAAGGCCGAACGTCAAGTGCAAGATGACTTCAAGTACGCTAAGTACTCATCCAAGACCTACGATGATGCGGAGCATACCATGTTCATCCCCATGTACACTCTGACTACCCTCCAAGCCCCAAGGATACATAAGATGAGACCTCGACTATTCGTCATTGGACACAAGGTGAACCCGTTCCTAAATGCTTCCCCTTTCCATTCGTGTGAGACATGGTTGCTACCTAATGCAAGGACACTATGCATGCCTAGGTACCAAGGAGACCCTCTCGAAGATGCTCGGAATGATGGACAAGTCCCCAAGTACAAGGATGAAGGAGCACGACGAGAGGAACCGGAGAAAGGCTACAGGACCCGGACATCCAGCCCCGGCCCGGACATCCGGCCCTTGAAGATGTCAACAACAGCAGCAGCCCAGCCATCGAAGTGCTACAGGGCCCGGACATCCGGCGTTCGGCCCCGGACATCCGGCCCCCAGCCCGGATATCCGGCCTGAAGCCCGGAAATCCGGCGCCTCTCTCCCGATTCGGCCGAACTGGCCATCCCAGCCCGGACATCCGGCCGGTTAGCCCGGACATCCGGCGCCTCGCGATGGCCCGGACATCCGGCCCGACGCCCGGACGTCCGGCCTCCCCTGCCCGCGTGCAGTGTATCCGGGACGTGTCCCATGTACCCCTTCGCCCCCGAGACTATATATACTTCATCCCCTTCCTGTTTCTAGGGTTAGCTTAGGTTTTAGCTCATGTTTGTGTGTGAGCCTTGCTCATCCACTTGGTTACTTCTCCTCGGAGCTCAGGACCTCTTTGGAGAAGATCCCCCAAGCGGATTCAAGACCCCCTTCTAGGGTGGACCCCATCAAGACCTCCTCTCGGAGAAGAAAGGCTACTCGTGTATCCTTACCTTTGTTGATCTTGAATCTTGTGCCACCTTATGTGATCGGTGATCTAGCACTTGTGTGATTGATCTCTTGTTGGTTTAGTGATTTCTCTCTCGTTTCCTCCGTGTTTCCCTCTTGTTCTTCCGCGTGTTCTTCGTGATTCCCCGTAGGATCCTCTCCAACGTGAAAGATCATCCACGTAGGGTTCCGCCCTACATCATCTTGGTATCATGAGCCACGTTGATCACGTTTTTGGAGCCCCTACCCCTCTTTTTCTAGCTTGATTTTGTTGATTTCGTCCTAAATCCGAAAATCCCCACCGAAAATAGCCCCAATTTTTTTTTGTGATTTGTTAGTTTTGATGATGTTTTGTTGATTTTGATCCATAGATTTGCTTGGTTTCGAGTGGATCTAGCATTTCCCCAAGTTTCCCCACTTTCCATCCACGAAATCTCTCCAATTTTGACCTTGAAATCATCAATTTCCGCCCCCAACTCGAAAATTTCCGCCCCAAACGAGTTCTGGATTCGTCGGGCCAGACATCCGGGCCTCAGGCCGGACATCCGGGCCCCAAGCCGGACATCCGGCCACTGGAGCACCAAATCCGCTCGGTTCTGGACATACACCCCAAGAAATCCGGACCTACCCCCGGATATCCGGCCCCTGTAGGTTTCAGCCTCCCCGTTTCACCGTTTTGTCCATAACTAATTCATCCGGAGTCAGTTTTTGACGTTCTTTAGCTCGTTTTGAAGCTATTGACATCCCCCATCCCATAAGAATACTACCACCACCATTTGACTCCATCAAAGTTTCGGAACTTTGGCATCTTTGCCTAGGGCTTCCACCACATCCTCCGCATAACCACCACCGACTTCCGCAACCTAACCAATTTTGTTTCCCTTTGCATTTGAGGTTGTTTGAGTTGTGATTCGAGTCTCCTAATGATGACGACATGATTACCTTGGATACGACCAAAAATATTGCATACATGTATATTTGTGAGGTGATTTTTAATGCAAACTATGCAATAATTTATTTATGTCATCCAGGACAAAAATACTTCACAAACTTTTGTGCCATCTCTAATTGCAGGTGTATGGGACATTTGTACAATCCACATATGAAGATAAGGGAGAAAGAGATGTTTACCTGCGGTTCAAAAAGTTCTCACACGTCACTTTTGGCCCAAGAGAAGATAGAGTCCAAGTCTCTCACGTTCTGGACTCAGATTCGGACTGCACAGACATACCTGACTCAAAACGTCAATAACTTTTTCATACGGACTCCAAATTGGTTGATTCTTTTTTGTTGGAAAATAGATTTCGTGCATTTTCCAACCCAATTGGAATCACCTTAAAATCCGTCCGGAGCGTTGAGTTATGGACGAAACAATCTGATGCTGCAGCAGAATCCGAGTCAAACTACAAGTCCAAAGGTGTTACGTCACCTCCGCTTGGGCCCATTGGCCTTGTACGACCTAGGTTAGTTTTAGGCTGCCTTGGGACGTCCTACCACCTCCTTGGCCGCCACCCCTTGCTCCTATATAAGTAGATCCATCTAGTAGCTTTTTCCTTAGGATTTGTTTAGTTAAAAGTTAGCCATTGCAACTTCGTGTACTTCGTTTGTGTCCAACGACCAGACCAAGACCGCTTAAGGATCCCCACCATTATCAATACTTCATATATATTCGCAATATTCAGATTGCTTTATCATATTCTTGCTCGTTCTTCGATTGCTTGCAGGAATAGACCTTCGTGGTCAGGCTGATCGTGCTTTCGGCATCGTCAGTAACCTCAGGAGATTGGTTTAGCGATTGCTAAGGCGCAACGCCGTGCACGTTTGTAGTCGGATCGTCAAAGTCTACTCCACCAAATCGATAGTTATCATCTCATTGAAAGATCGGGACACCCTCGCCTCTATCAAGTGGTATCAGAGCTAGGTTGCTCGGTGAAAATTTCCAATTATCCCTAGATTAGATTTATTTTCTTACCTATTGTCCAAGAAAAAGCCACAAAAAAAGTTAGATATATTCATCCTTTGTCCAAGCCAGTCTGAGCCTTTGCAGTTTTCTTTTCATTGTTTGCATTATTGAATTATCGGTTGCATCGTCGTGTCGAGTTGCTGGTCTTAGTGTCTAGTTCGTTTAGAGTTTGAGTTCATTTACATTAGTCACGCCGCCGCTGCATCGTTATCCCTTCCGTTGACCACCATCCATCCATCAATTTCCACCACGTGCTACCCACCGTTCATTTTCATAATCATAGTTGAGATCGTTCACATCTTGATGTAGGGTGAAACCCTACGTGGACGATCTTTCACGTTTGGAGTGGGATCCCTCGAAGAACACGATGAACACGGGGAAGAACGGAGAGAAATCACAAGGGGAAACACTCAAGAACAAGTCCAATCACACATCCACTAGACAATAAAACACACAAGATCACAAGGTACATGAACAACAAAGGGAAAGATACAAGGTAAGGTTCATCTCCAAGAGGAGGTCTTGATGATATCCTAGACGGATCTTCCCGCAAGGGGTTCTTGATGATATCCCGCAGGATCTTCTCACATGGAGGTCTTGAACTCCATGGGAGTGGTAGTCTCTCTCTCTCAAGAGTAGAGGTAGGAGCAAAGCTCACCTAAGAATGAGCTATCATATTTGCTAACCCTAGAAAGGAAGTGGAGGTGGTCTATTTATAGTCTAAGCCACGAAGGGGTAGCTGGGAGAGGGATACAAGGCCAAAGGCCTGCGGCTGCTGCAGACAAAGGGCGGTAGTACAGGCTCATGGCCGGTAGTACCGCTTGAGCGGTAGTACCGCTTGAGGGCGGTAGTACCGCTCGTTCGGAGCTGCCAGGTTCTCTTCCTCCTTCTCTTCCATGCTTCCCTCATGGACGGTGTAGTCGTTCCTTGGCGCTTGCACTCCTCCTCGACATCGGTGAAGCTCCGACAATACTTATGCATGCACACGGGAGAAGTGTCAAGTAGTATACCATCCTCGAAGGGGTCAAGTGAACACGTGTAAAGGAGAAGATTCACCTTTTTGTATGAGAAGTAGAGGTTGCACGTGTCACTTGCCAAACGGACTCTTGACATGGTGATGACCGTAGGATGCTCCGCATCACATCTTCACTTGATCCAATCTGCATCTTATCTAGTTTGTTTGGAAAGAGGGAGAGAGAAAAAAAGAAAAAAAAGTCAGAGAAAAAAAGAGAAAGAAAAAGGAAAAAAAAGTGTGAGAAAAAAAAGAGAGAAGAAAAAAAAACAAAGTTCAGATCTATCTAGACTCAATCTCATAGCTGAATTCGGATTGGAATCTGTTTTGTGCACTGTTCAGTAAAACATGCATAACTTCCTCATACGAAGTCCGTTTTGGCTCCGCGAGTACTCAAATTAAAGCTAGAGACGAGCCGCATCTAAATAGTTGCAGAAGCTAGTTCAATATTTGGCACCTCAAAATCGGCTTCTAACTAGGTCTTTTTGCCCTCCGAAGTTCGGGAACACATCTTATTCCAGTTTTTCAAACCAGTTTGAGAATTTTTTGACTCCTCATATCAACTCGGAATTGACTGATTCTTTTTGCATTGGAAAGCTTGAGTTACTAGCATTCTTTGAAAAAAGTTATCAGAAAATTGGCTCAAACTTTTCAAGAGGAAAATTGGAGAGAGAGTTGTTGTATATCCTGCTTGGCAGTTGTTTTTCATCATTATCTTCGCTACCATTGTGATCTTCACTTATATCTTGTTGTCCAGAGCTACTTAGTATCCTTCATTGATGCAAGTTGTGCTACGCCGTGACCTCATTAGTGTTCTAGGCTCGCGTCTCTAGTCCGGTCTAGCCTAGGACCAGCACAGTACCGTCGTTGAGCGTTTATTCAACATTGCATCTTTGAATTGATTATTGCTAAAAAAATTTGCTACCATATATAGCCAACCCAGCTCTACATATTTCTACACCGTGTATACGTACGTTCCCCTGGCAATCGCTATACACAATCTTCAGAGTTACTTGACACCGCTGGTTGTCTGTCACCACCGCTGCATGGTAAGAACTTGTAAGATATTGATATTTGCTTTCTGTGAGCACTTTACAACCACATCCTAGTAGTTCATAGGAACATTATTCTCGAATTTTGTTTCTTGTTTCTACTAATCATGACAGGTTCGGAGATAGAAGTTCTTGGACTACGAACACATCTTCACCATCACGAGAGTTGGGACAACACACACAAGCATATGGTCAGGTTATGTCTTTACCATCATTTGAGGGTAGATTTAATCCTGCTATTTATCTAGATTGGGAGCTTGAATTAGAAGAAGTTTTTAGTCACCATGATTTTTCTGAACTTGAGAGAGTACGAGCTACCACTAGAGCATTTACTGGTTTTGCTTCTGTTTGGTGGAGTGTACATTGTAAGAAAAACATACCAAGCCACAACTTGGAAAGTTTTGAAAGCTGTAATGAGACAACAATTTTTTCCTCCTTACTATCATCGTGAATTGCTTCGCAAATTGGAACAATTAAAACAAGGCAGTAACACTGTTCATGCTTACTACCAAGAGTTCAAATCTTATATGCATCATTGTGACATAGAAGAATCTGAGAATGATACAATGAATAGATTTTTTGGTGGTTTGAACCATGATATTCAGGCACGATTTCAGTATGTTCCTCGTTGCATTACCGGTATGTATGTTCGTGCTTGTACCTTTGAGAGACTGTTACAGGAGGATGCATTGGATGACTACAACACCTACTATTCTAGTTCATGCTCACCACCACCGCTTGGTTCCTCCACCGGTGCACCTACTAGAGCAGCCACACCTCAGATTGTGAGCACGACATCATCTCAAGAGTATGGTACATTGCCATCATCCGTACCTACATCAGCTACATCTTTGCAACAAGGTAAGCTCAGAAGGTATTGATGATATAACTTCACATGAGAATGATGCATGTCTAGTTAACTTGAATACATCATGTGTTGAGTTACTGTTGATTTGAGCGCATCACCTATTTTAGAGAATCATGTTACTCTCATGAATGCGTCATGTGATCAAACAACTGAAATACCAACAATCTTGAGTGCACCCAATGAATTAACTATTGATGCAAAAGAACCAATGTTTAATCATTTTGATATGACCTCTAATCTTAGTGATGATTCTGTGTCAAATGACGTATTGCATGTTTGCTTATTTAAGCATGTTGTAGCATGTAAATTTGATGCAAGTAAGGTTTATTCACCAATGTTGGGACGGTTTAATGATGAACATTGTCAATCTTTTGAAATGAATAAGAGCTTCACTTATATGTGCAAACTGAGTTGCAATATTTTCATGCCTTCTACTTCTTGTGATAATGTTTTGGCTTTAGATTTTATGAACTATGCAAATTACTCATCTATTCATGTGTCATATGTGCAAAAATCAAGGGAAGTAAAAATGGATGACATATACATATACAACATGTACACCTTGTCTCTTTTGTTAGCCATATTTCAGACTAAGCAACGTCGAGGACGGCTTTGTTTTCAAGAAGGGGAGGATGATGAGGACATGATTACCTTGGATACGACCAAAAATATTGCATACATGTATATTTGTGAGGTGATTTTCAATGCAAACTATGCAATAATTTATTTATGTCATCCAGGACAAAAATACTTCACAAACTTTTGTGCCATCTCTAATTGCAGGTGTATGGGACATTTGTACAATCCACATATGAAGATAAGGGAGAAAGAGATGTTTACCTGCTGTTCAAAAGTTCTCTCACGTCACTTTTGGCCCAAGAGAAGATAGAGTCCAAGTCTCTCACGTTCGGACTCAGATTCGGACTGCTGCAGACATACCGACTCAAAACATCAATAACTTTTTCATACGGACTCCAAATTGGTTGATTCTTTTTTTGTTGGAAAATAGATTTCGTGCATTTTCCAACCCAATTGGAATCACCTTAAAATCCGTCCGGAGCGTTGAGTTATGGACGAAACAATCTGATGCTGCAGCAGAATCCGAGTCAAACTACAAGTCCAAAGGTGTTACGTCACCCCCTTCTTGGGCCCATTGGCCTTGTACGACCTAGGGTTAGTTTTAGGCTGCCTTGGGACGTCCTACCACCTCCTTGGCCGCCACCCCTTGCTCCTATATAAGTAGATCCATCTAGTAGCTTTTTCCTTGGGATTTGTTTAGTTAAAAGTTAGCCATTGCAACTTCGTGTACTTCGTTTGTGTCCAACGACCAGACCAAGACCGCTTAAGGATCCCCACCATTATCAATACTTCATATATATTCGCAATATTCAGATTGCTTTATCATATTCTTGCTCGTTCTTCGATTGCTTGCAGGAATAGACCTTCGTGGTCAGGCTGATCGTGCTTTCGGCATCGTCAGTAACCTCAGGAGATTGGTTTAGCGATTGCTAAGGCGCAACGCCGTGCACGTTTGTAGTCGGATCGTCAAAGTCTACTCCACCAAATCGATAGTTATCATCTCATAGAAAGATCGGGACACCCTCGCCTCTATCACCTAAGGTGTTTAGGCTACTTAGGGACGGTTGCATCTTCATCAACCACCACCACCACCATAACTTCCGCATAGGCTTGCCCACCATACACTTCAACCACCTCAACTTAACCCAATAGTTGTTTGAGCTTGTTTGAGTTGTGGCTTGTGTCTCCTAAGGTGTTTCGGCTACTTAGGGACGGCAACTTCAACTCCGAAACGTGTATAGCCCATCATTCCACTTCCGCATTGCCAAGTGCAAACCACCACCGCATTCCCGCTACCACCATTTGACATTTGACGTTTGAGATTTTGAGTTCGCGGTTTTTCCGTTTCCTAAGGTGTTTCGGCTACTTAGGGACGAGTCTCCATCATCTTGGTATCTACATCAAGAACACCGCTACTCATCATCGCCGGACGGTAACCTCCATATCATCTTGGTATCGTGGTATCCCTCCATTGTATATTCCCCTTGCCATTGCATTGTTAACCCCTAGCCTTACTTTTGTGTTACTTGCCTATCGAGACTAGCCATTTGAGTATTGCCGGCAACGTTACTTGTGCACATTAGTGATCATACTTTCCATAGCATATATACCATATCATTGTGGTGCATATATTGGTATCATATCTTGTGTCACAAGTTTGTTCCCGCATACACACAATTGCTATCTTGGTTTGTGCATTGTGCAAAGTGGCCATACAAAAAAAAATAAAGCTTTTAAGCAAAAGAAAGAGAGCAAAGAGCTTGTAAGCAAGTGCCATAGCATCATACCATATTGCATATAAGATTGTCATATCCGATCATCTTGGATCATCTTGAGAGAAACACCGGGAACCATACATACATAGCATACTTGGGATAGAAGTTTATCCATTTAGCATCTTATAGGTTGTGCACAAGTGTCGTACCTGCCTATTGAGCAATCGTGCTAGCGTCTCTCTTGAGTTGTGCAACACGAGCGTTTTCCGTGGGTTCCACATTTTCTGCTCATTCCTTGGTTGTACGATGATAGAGGCAAAGGTGTCCCGATGTTTCGATGAGATGGTGGCTATCGTTTCTGTGGGAGTCGACCTTGACGATCGACTTCGTACGTGCGAGACGTCACGCCTTAGCAATCGCTAAACCAACTTCCAAGGGTTATTGACCACGCCGGAGCACGATCAACCTGACCACGAGGGCCTGTTTTCTGCGAGCAAACGAAGAACAAGCAAGAAACTAAGATTGCAATCTGGATATCGCGAATATAAGAGGAAAGCTTTATTAATGAAGATGGGGTTCTGTGACGCCTTGGTCTGGTCGTTGAACACAAACGAAGTACGCGAAGTTGCTGCTATGGCAAACTTTTGATCTAAACAAAACCCAAGGTCTAAACGGTGCCCTAAGGGCTGTATATATGGAGGAAGAGGGGGGAATTTCGTGGCCCTTGGTGGAGGGGTCCGAAATCAACCCTATCTCTTGTTTCCCCACACATACGGACTCTAAAAATAGCCTATACTTGTGTATTTCGAAATTACAAGGGCCTGGCCCACTAATAAGGTGACGCAGCACCTAGAATAGCCTCGGGACGACATTTATGAAGTAGCATCTTGTATATTTCGTCCAAGGCTTCATGCACCCATTATGGTGGCTTCAAAGTCCTGAAATCATCACTTGTAACCGTTCTTGTTCCCCTTGCGCATGGCATTATCTCCATGCTTGTTCTTGCTCAATGTCCATTCTTCTCCAAGCTAGGGCCTTCATTTGTAAGCAAAACAAATGTATCCAATTTAGGCAGCATCATTCTCATGAACATTAGAATCATTACCAAGAAGCGAAAGTACGATAATTTAATTGGCGTCATGTGAGCTCTAGTAATTGGTCCAAGTATATGTAGCAGTAGGGGCTGTGGGTGTAACAATGGTATTGATGCCCTCATCATCCTCCCTTCTTGAAATGAAGTCGTCCTCGACGGAAGCTCATATTCCTCACCCAAATAAGGCTTCAAATCTGCAATGTTAAAAGTGGGACTAACCCCAAAATCTGCAGGCAGCTCAAGTTTATATGCATTATCATTTATTTTCTCTAACACCTTAAATGGACCATCAGCACGTGGCATTAGCTTTGATTTATGCAAATTAGGAAACCTATCCTTACATAAATGTAACCAAACAAGATCTCCGGTGCAAAGACAACATGTTTTCTACCCTTATCTCCAAAGACGTTTATATTTAGCATTCATACGCTCAATGTTTTCCTTAGTTATCTCATGCATTTTTAAAATCAATTCAGCACGTTCTTTAGCATTAAAATTAACCTTCTCCGAAGATGGAAGAGGCAACAAATCAATAGGTGCACGAGGTAGGAAGCCATACACAATTTCAAAAGGGCACATCTTAGTAGTAGAATGCAATGAACGATTATAAGCAAATTCAATATGAGGCAAGCATTCTTCCCACATTTTCTTATTATTCTTCAAAACAGCCCTAAGCATAGTAGACAATGTTCTATTGACTACTTCAGTTTGTCCATCAGTTTGGGGGTGACAAGTAGTACTAAAAAGCAGTTTAGTCCCCAACTTAGCCCATAAACATCTCCAAAAGTGGCTAAGAAATTTAGTATCACGATCTGAAACAATAGTATTTGGCACACCATGCAAGCGAATAATTTCACGAAAGAACAAATCAGCAACATTAACAGCATCATCGCTTTTATGACATGGTATAAAGTGTGCCATTTTGGAGAATCTATCCACGACAACAAATATGCTATCCCTCCCCTTCTTTGTTCGAGGTAAACCTAAAACAAAGTCCATAGATATATCCTCCCAAGGAACACTAGGCACAGGCAAAGGCATATATAAACATGAGGATTGAGTCGTGACTTAGCTTTTTGACATGTAGTGCAGCGAGCAACAAAACGCTCAATATCCCATCTCATCTTTGGCCAAAAGAAATGTGTAGCAAGTATATCATCCGTCTTCTTGACGCCAAAGTGTCCCATTAATCCTCCTCTGATAGAGGCAAAGGTGTCCCGTCTTTCGATGAGATGTGGTTTTCGCTTTGGAGGAAGTCGACTTTGACGATCCGACTACGAACGTGCGAGGACGTCGCGCCTTAGCAATCGCTAAACCAACTCCGAGAGGTTATTGACCACGCTGGAGCACGATCAACCTGACCACGAAGGTCTGTTTCCTGCGAGCAAACGAAGAACAAGCAAGAAACTGAGATTGCAATCTGGATATTGCGAATATAAGATGAAAGCTTTATTGATCAAGGTGGGGTTCGTGGACGCCTTTGTGCGGTTGTTGAACACAAACGGCACGCAAGTTGCAGCTATGGCGAACTTTTAATCTAAACAAAACCCAAGGTCTAAACGGTGCCCTAAGGGTTGTATATATGGAGGAAGAGGGGAATTTCGTGGCCCTTGGTGGAGGGGTCCAAATCAACCCTAACTCTTGTTTCCCCACACATACGGACTCTAAAACAGCCTATACTTAAGTATTTCGAAATTACATGGGCCTGGCCCAATAATAAGGTGACGAGCACCTAGAATAGCCTATGGACGAATATTATGAAGTGGCATCTTGTATATTTCGTCCAAGGCCTCATGCACTCATTAGGGTGGCTTCAAAGTCCTGGAATCATCACTTGTAACTCCGTTCTTGTTCCCCTTGCATGCCAACATCTCCATGCTTGAACTTGCTCCAAGGTTCATCTTTCTTGTCCATGGTTGGCCCTTCATTTGTAAGCAAAACAAATGTATCCAATTTAGGCAGCATCATATTCTCATGAACATTGGAATCATTACCAAGAAACGAAAGTACGATAATTCAATTGGCGTCTTGTGAGCTCTAGTAATTGGTCCAATATGTATAGCAGCAGGGGCTGTGGGTGTAACAATGGTATTGATGTCCTCATCATCCTCCCTTCTTGAAATGAAGTCGTCCTCGACGGAAGCTCATCTTCCTCACCCAAATAAGGCTTCAAATCTGCAATGTTAAAAGTGGGACTAACCCCAAAATCTGCAGGCAGCTCAAGTTTATATGCATTATCATTTATTTTCTCTAACACCTTAAATGGACCATCAAGACGTGGCATTAGCTTTGATTTGCGCAAATTAGGAAACCTATCCTTACGCAAATGTAACCAAACAAGATCTCCGGTGCAAAGACAACATGTTTTCTACCCTTATCTCCAACAAGTTTATATTTAGCATTCATACGCTCAATGTTTTCCTTAGTTAACTCATGCATTTTAAAATCAATTCAGCACGTTCTTTAGCATCAAAATTAACCTTCTCCGAAGATGGAAGAGGCAACAAATCAATAGGTGCACGAGGTAGGAAGCCATACACAATTTCAAAAGGGCACATCTTAGTAGTAGAATGCAATGAACGATTATAAGCAAATTCAATATGAGGCAAGCATTCTTCCCACATTTTCTTATTATTCTTCAAAACAGCCCTAAGCATAGTAGACAATGTTCTATTGACTACTTCAGTTTGTCCATCGGTTTGGGGGTGACAAGTAGTACTAAAAGCAGTTTAGTCCCCAACTTAGCCCATAAACATCTCCAAAAGTGGCTAAGAAATTTAGTATCACGATCTGAAACAATAGTATTTGGCACACCATGCAAGCGAATAATTTCACGAAAGAACAAATCAGCAACATTAACAAACATCATCGCTTTTATGACATGGTATAAAGTGTGCCATTTTCGAGAATCTATCCACGACAACAAATATGCTATCCTCCCTTCTTTGTTCGAGGTAAACCTAAAACAAAGTCCATAGATATATCCTCCCAAGGAACACTAGGCACAGAGCAAAGGCATATATAAACCATGAGGATTGAGTCGTGACTTAGCTTTTTGACATGTAGTGCAGCGAGCAACAAAACGCTCAACATCCCGTCTCATCTTTGGCCAAAAGAAATGTGTAGCAAGTATATCCTCCGTCTTCTTGACGCCAAAGTGTCCCATTAATCCTCCTCCATGCGCCTCCTGCAACAACAAAGACTAACAGAGCTAGCAGGAATGCATAGCTTGTTAGCACGGAACACAAAACCATCATTAATAACGAACTTGTTCCATGTTCTTCCTTCTTTACAATTCTGCATTACATCTTTAAAATCAGCATCATGCACATATTGATCTTTGATGGTCTCCAAACCAAATATTTTGAAGTCAAGTTGTGAAAGCATAGTATATCGATGAGACAAAGCATCAGCAATAACATTTTCTTTACCCTTCTTGTGTTTAATGACATAAGGGAAAGTCTCAATGAATTCAACCCATTTAGCATGTCTACGATTCAGTTTAGCTTGACTTTTAATATGTTTCAAAGATTCATGATCGAATGTATAACAAATTCTTTGGGCCATAAATAATGTTGCCATGTCTCTAAAGTCCGAACAAGAGCATATAATTCTTTGTCATAAGTAGAATAGTTCAGACTAGGCCCACTCAATTTTTCAGAAAAGTATGCAACAGGTTTGCCATCTTGTAATAACACACCTCCTAATCCAATTCCACTAGCATCACATTCAAGCTCAAAAGTCTTATTAAAGTCAGGAAGTTGGAGTAAAGGAGCATGTGTCAACTTATCTTTCAATACCGTGAAGGCTTCTTCCATGCGGTACCCCAAACAAAAGGCACATCCTTCTTTGTAAGCTCATTGAGAGGTGCAGCAATGGTGCTAAAGTCTCTCACAAAACGCCTATAGAAACCAGCGAGTCCAAGAAAACTCCTCACTTGTGTGACCGTTTTGGGCTGCGGCCAACTCTCAATAGCTTCAATCTTGGCTTTATCAACTTCAATTCCTGTGGAGTAACAACATAGCCAAGAAAAGATACTCGGTCGGTGCAAAGGTGCACTTCCCAAGGTTACCAAACAAACGTGCATCACGAGAGCATTAAAAACAGCACGTAAATGTTCCAAATGTTCTTCCAAAGATTTGCTATAAATCAGTATATCATCAAAGTAAACTACCACAAATCGTCCAATGAAAGCACGTAAAACTTCGTTCATTAATCTCATGAAAGTACTAGGTGCATTAGTTAACCCAAAAGGCATGACTAACCACTCATATAATCCAAACTTAGTTTTAAATGCTGTTTTCCATTCATCTCCCAATTTCATACGAATTTGATGGTATCCACTACATAAATCAACTTTGGAGAATATTGTAGAGCCACTCAATTCATCAAGCATATCATCTAGCCTAGGAATAGGATGACGATAACGAATAGTAATATTATTAATGCCTCTACAATCAACACACATACATGACGTACCATCCTTTTTAGGCACTAGTATAATAGGAACAGCACAAGGACTAAGAGATTCACGATATAACCTTTGTCGAGCAGCTCTGTACTTGACGATAATCTCCTTCGTCTCCTCTGGATTGGTACGGTATGGTGCGCGGTTGGGTAGCGATGCACCGGAATTAAGTCAATTTGATGCTCAATCCCTCGAATAGGTGGTAATCCGGTGGCACGCCTTGTGGGAAGGCGTCGTGAACTCCTGCAAAATGTTAGTGACAGCAGGGGCAAAGAGGAAGGCACGTCCTCGAATGAAAATAATGCCTCTTTGCACACAAAAGCATAGCAAACAGATTTGCTAGAATCTAGCTCATCAATATCAGATTTGGTGGCAAATAAACATGCACTTTTCAGTTTAATTTCAGAAGCAACATTAGATGGTTTATTATTAGGCTTCATTTGTTGCTCAAATTCTTTTGCCACAATCTGATTTTCACTCTTATTTTTCTCCTGTTTTGCTTTATTAGCTCTATTAATATCATCTTTCAAAATGGAATCAGGAGTCATAGGAAGCAAAGTAATATTTTTATCCTTGTGAACAAGAGTATACTGATTGTTTCTACCATGGTGTACAGAATTTTATCAAATTGCCATGGTCTACCAAGTAATAAGG
This sequence comes from Aegilops longissima, assembly GCA_021605205.1. Taxonomy (NCBI): domain Eukaryota; kingdom Viridiplantae; phylum Streptophyta; class Magnoliopsida; order Poales; family Poaceae; genus Aegilops; species Aegilops longissima. The sequence continues at coordinate 26,045 of JAHIAM010000579.1, forward strand.
AACATGCTTGCATAGGTACCACATCACAATCAACATAATCAGCATATGTAGAGATACTAAAATGCACACGAACAGACGTGTTACCTTAACCTTGCCGCTGTTGTTGAACCATTGGATGTAGTAAGGATGTGGATGTGGTCTTGTGGTGAGAAAGCTTCTCCACCATATCCATGCTAGCCAAGTTGTTGCAGCTCCCTCCATCTATGATGACGCTGAATAGAACGTTCCTTCACAACTCCTTTGTATGGAACAAGTTATGCCTCTGATTTTGCTCAGCTTGTGTAACCTGCACACTCAAAACACGTTGAGCAACTAAACATTCATACCTGTCAAGCATCTTCAGCAGCCATGTATTGCGTCTCATGATCGAATCATCTCCACCATGTTCTTCATGTGTAATAAGAGCCAAAGTCTCTTCATCATAGTCACTAGCGGACTCATACCCACCATCCTCGGTAGCAATCATCACACGCTGAGATTGGCATTCTCTCATAAAATGTCCTCTTCCCTTACAACGACGACAAATAATATCACTTGTGTGCCCTGTTGACGCCATGGAAGAAGAAGAGCTCTGTAGGCCCAGCGGTGTGCTCTTGGCGAGATAGTGGTGGTTGTGCCTGCTTTCTTGTATCACGGTTGGAGGTGGCAGCCGGCGGAGGTGCGGTGTAGTAGAACGTGTGGAAGTAGATGATGCACGTGGTGTCCATGATGAAGGTCGACCTGCAGAAAAGTTAGTCCGCGCCAAGGCCTGTCGATCCTGCACTTCACGTTCAGCTTTACAAGCAAGATGGAATAATCGAGTGATATTATTATAATCCTTGTAGTCTAGAATGGTCTGAATCTCTCTATTTAATCCACCCGTAAAACGTGCAAGCATAGCTTCATTCTCCTCAACAATACCACATCTAATCAAGCCAGTTTGTAATTCCCGATAATATTCTTCACCGAATTTTTCCTTGTCTTAAGCGCTGCAATTTTTGAAGTAATTCACGTTGATAATATGGTGGAACCCAACGAGTACGCATAGCAGTTTTCAAAGCAGCCCAAGTAGCTGGAACAGGATATAATCTACAATGTTCAGACCACCAAACACATGCAAAGCTAGTGAAAGCACAAACAGCAGCAGGAACACGTCTCTCCTCAGGATATTGTAAACATGTAAATCGTTGTTCAGTTTCTAACTCCCAAGTAAGATATATATCAGGAACATATCTACCCTCAAATGGTGGAATATTCAATTTCAGTTTAGGGAGATGGTCATGATCTCGTACCTGAAGGGGAGCCCGAACATTGCCATTATTTGCATGTGGACGACCTGGTGGTTGTGGTGCTGGTGGTTGCACGTAGTTCTGATGTTGATCAACCTCATCCTCGTAAGCTCTTACATAATCATCCTCCTCCACATCAGCAGCAGGAGCCACAGAAGTATCAACAGCAGCACCAGCAGCTTGGCCAGGCTGAAGAGGGACACGACTCGCTCGGCGAAGGGCTGCTTCGCGATGTGGAGGTAGTCCTTGTTGTTGTAGTAGAGGTGCGTTAGGTGCCGCCGGTGGTGGTGGTGGTAGACGCGCGAGCAATTCATTAAACTTGTTATCGATCTTTGTTTCGAACGCCTTCTCCATGCCATCTATCTTCTCCATGGCCTCTTCAAATCTATTTAGCACATCTTCCACCTGCCCACTCATCATTTGTTGAAACTTATCATGTAGCGCTTTGTTTGTCATGTTCTCCCAGTCAGTCACGTCGGCTTGTGATCCTGCCATGGTTAGCAGCAATAGAAACACACAAGAATATGATTGATGACTACTAGGAAGTGGTGGTGGTGGTGTGGTGGACGATCACAAACCGTCAAGCAAATCTCAAATTCTTACCAGTTCTTACCCAGAAGAAAGCGGTGATCGGCAACCGATGTAGTCAAAACTCTCAAAGCTTGGATAGAGCGATTACTGGGAGAGTCAAACGCACGATGTAGATGTATGTGGAGCTGGGAAGGCTTATAATATGGTAGCAAAAAGGGTCAGCAATAATCAATTCAGAGATGCAAAGTTGAATAAACGCTCAACGACGGTACTGTGCTGGTCCTAGGCTAGACCGTGCTAGAGACGCGAGCCTAGAACACTAACAAAATCACGGCGCTGCACGGAAACAACGGAAAAGCACACTCTGGAATATATTTTTTTTCGCTTTTTTTTTTTTTTTTGCGCTGCTTTTTTTTTTGCGAAAAATCACTATAATGGCGAGTGTCTCAAAACTCTTCCCAGGTCAAACTGACAGGATGGGCACGAAATTTTTTCGACCAAATTTTTTTTTTTCGACTGCCCGGACCCAAAAACTAGAAACGGGTCAAAAAAACTTTCTATAATGGCGACTGTCTCAATACACTTAGAAACACCTAAAAATAGGATAGCCAGAAATTTTTTTGACAAGTGCATTTTCGGAAAATTTTGGGCCTAAACGGAGGGTGGTTTCCAGACTCTTTTTTTTTCCGAAACCTACTCCGGCAAGGAAACACGAATCGGAATTTAGATGGATCTCGAAAACAAACCTAATATGAGAAGAACTCGGATTGGTGGTGGATATATGGTGGTGGTATATGGCAGCGGTGGTGGTATATGGTAGCGGTGGTGGTATATGGATACGGATTGGTGGTGGTATTTGGATATGGATTGGTGGTGGTATATGGATACGGATGATGGTGCGGCGGCGGCGTGACAACTTATGACCAGAACTCGAAACTCTAAAAGACTAGACTCTAAGACCAGCAACTTAACACGACGATGCAACCGCAAATTCAACAAAGCAAAAACCCTAAAAAGATTATGCAAAGGCTCAGATTGGTTCGGATATGATGAACTAACCCTAATTTTTTTTGGCTTTTTCGTGGACTATAGGTATGAAGAACAGACTCGATCTAAACTACGGATAACTATAAAATCTCACCGAGCAACCTGGAAATCTGATACCACTTGATAGAGGCAAAGGTGTCCCGTCTTTCGATGAGATGTGGTTTTCGCTTTGGAGGAAGTCGACTTTGACGATCCCACTACGAACGTGCGAGGACGTCGCGCCTTAGCAATCGCTAAACCAACTCCGAGAGGTTATTGACCACGCCGAGCACGATCAACTGACCACGAGGGTCTGCATTTCCTGCGAGCAAGCGAAGAACAAGCAAGAAACTGAGATTGCAATCTGGATATTGCGAATATAAGATGAAAGCTTTATTGATCAAGGTGGGGTTACGTGACGCCTTTGTGCGGTTGTTGAACACAAACGAAATGCACGCGAAGTTGCAGCTATGGCGAACTTTTAATCTAAACAAAACCCAAGGTCTAAACGGTGCCCTAAGGGCTGTATATATGGAGGAAGAGGGGGAATTTCGTGGCCCTTGGTGGAGGGTCCAAATCAACCCTAACTCTTGTTTCCCACACATACGGACTCTAAAACAGCCTATACTTAAGTATTTCGAAATTACATGGGCCTGGCCCAATAATAAGGTGACGCAGCACCTAGAATAGCCTATGGACGAATATTATGAAGTGGCATCTTGTATATTTCGTCCAAGGCCTCATGCACTCATTAGGGTGGCTTCAAAGTCCTGGAATTATCACTTGTAACTCCATTCTTGTTCCCCTTGCGCATGCCAACATCTCCATGCTTGAACTTGCTCCAAGGTTCATCTTTCTTGTCCATTGTAGGCCCTTCATTTGTAAGCAAAACAAATGTATCCAATTTAGGCAGCATCATATTCTCATGAACATTGGAATAGTTACCAAGAAACGAAAGTACCTGATAATTCAATTGGCGTGCGCGAGCTCTAGTAATTGGTCAAGTATGTATAGCAGCAGGGGCTGTGGGTGTAACAATGGTATTGATGTCCTCATCATCCTCCATGCGCCTCCTGCAACAACAAAAGACGAACAGAGCTAGCAGGAATGCATAGCTTGTTAGCACGGAACACAAAACCATCATTAATAACGAACTTGTTCCATGTTCTTGCTTCTTTACAATTCTGCACTACATCTTTAAAATCAGCATCATGCACATATTGATCTTTGATGGTCTCCAAACCAAATATTTTGAAGTCAAGTTGTGAAAGCATAGTATAGCGACGAGACAAAGCATCATCAATAACATTTTCTTTACCCTTCTTGTGTTTAATGACATAAGGGAAAGTCTCAATGAATTCAACCCATTTAGCATGTCTACGATTCAGTTTAGCTTGACTTTTAATATGTTTCAAAGATTCATGATCAGAATGTATAACAAATTCTTTGGGCCATAAATAATGTTGCCATGTCTCTAAAGTCCGAACAAGAGCATATAATTCTTTGTCATAAGTAGAATAGTTCAGACTAGGCCCACTCAATTTTTCAGAAAAGTATGCAACAGGTTTGCCATCTTGTAATAACACACCTCCTAATCCAATTCCACTAGCATCACATTCAAGCTCAAAAGTCTTATTAAAGTCAGGAAGTTGGAGTAAAGGAGCATGTGTCAACTTATCTTTCAATACCGTGAAGGCTTCTTCCGTGCGGTACCCCAAACAAAAGGCACATCCTTCTTTGTAAGCTCATTGAGAGGTGCAGCAATGGTGCTAAAGTCTCTCACAAAGCGCCTATAGAAACCAGCGAGTCCAAGAAAACTCCTCACTTGTGTGACCGTTTTGGGCTGCGGCCAACTCTCAATAGCTTCAATCTTGGCTTTATCAACTTCAATTCCGTGGAGTAACAACATAGCCAAGAAAAGATACTCGATCGGTGCAAAAGGTGCACTTCCCAAGGTTACCAAACAAACGTGCATCACGTAGAGCATTAAAACATCATGTAAATGTTCCAAATGTTCTTCCAAAGATTTGCTATAAATCAGTATATCATCAAAGTAAACTACCACAAATCGTCCAATGAAAGCACGTAAAACTTCGTTCATTAATCTCATGAAAGTACTAGGTGCATTAGTTAACCCAAAAGGCATGACTAACCACTCATATAATCCAAACTTAGTTTTAAATGCTGTTTTCCATTCATCTCCCAATTTCATACGAATTTGATGGTATCCACTACATAAATCAACTTTGGAGAATATTGTAGAGCCACTCAATTCATCAAGCATATCATCTAGCCTAGGAATAGGATGGCGATAACGAATAGTAATATTATTAATGCCTCTACAATCAACACACATACGCGAGGTACCATCCTTTTAGGCACTAGTATAATAGGAACAACACAAGGACTAAGAGATTAGCGTATATAACCTTTGTCGAGCAGCTCCTGTACTTGACGATAATCTCCTTCGTCTCCTCTGGATTGATACGGTATGGTGCGCGGTTGGGTAGCGATGCACGGGAATTAAGTCAATTTGATGCTCAATCCCTCGAATAGGTGGTAATCCGGTGGCACGTCTTGTGGGAAGACATCAGCGAACTCCCGCAAAATGTTAGTGACAGCGAGGGGGCAAAGAGGAAGGCACGTCCTCGAATGAAAATAATGCCTCTTTGCACACAAAAGCATAGCAAACAGATTTGCTAGAATCTAGCTCATCAATATCAGATTTGGTGGCAAATAAACATGCACTTTTCAGTTTAATTTCGAAGCAACATTAGATGGTTTATTATTAGGCTTCATTTGTTGCTCAAATTCTTTTGCCACAATCTGATTTTCACTCCTATTTTTCTCCTGTTTTGCTTTATTAGCTCTATTAATATCATCTTTCAAAATGGAATCAGGAGTCATAGGAAGCAAAGTAATATTTTATCCTTGTGAACAAGAGTATACTGATTGTTTCTACCATGGTGTACAGAATTTTATCAAATTGCCATGGTCTACCAAGTAATAAGGAACATGCTTGCATAGGTACCACATCACAATCAACATAATCAGCATATGTAGAGATACTAAAATACACACGAACAGTACGTGTTACCTTAACCTTGCCGCTGTTGTTGAACCATTGGATGTAGTAAGGATGTGGATGTGGTCTTGTGGTGAGAGAAAGCTTCTCCACCATATCCATGCTAGCCAAGTTGTTGCAGCTCCCTCCATCTATGATGACGCGAATAGAACGTTCCTTCACAACTCCCTTTGTATGGAACAAGTTATGCCTCTGATTTTGCTCAGCTTGTGTAACCTGCACACTCAAAACACGTTGAGCAACTAAACATTCATACCTGTCAGCATCTTCACAGCCATGTATTGCGTCTCATGATCAGAATCATCTCCACCGTGTTCTTCATGTGTAATAAGAGCCAAAGTCTCTTCATCATAGTCACTAGCGGACTCATACCCACCATCCTCAGTAGCAATCATCACACGCTGAGATTGGCATTCTCTCGCAAAATGTCCTCTTCCCTTACAACGACGACAAATAATATCACTTGTGTGCCCTGTTGACGCCATGGAAGAAGAAGAGCTCTGTGTAGGCCCAGCAGGTGTGCTCTTGGAAGATAGTGGTGGTTGTGCCTGCTTTCTTGTATCACGGTTGGAGGTGGCAGCCGACGGAGGTGCCGGTGTAGTAGAACGTGTGGAAGTAGATGATGCACGTGGTGTCCATGATGAAGGTCGACCTGCGAGAAAAGTTAGTCGCGCCAGCACTGTCGATCCTGCACTTCACGTTCAGCTTTACAAGCAAGATGGAATAATCGAGTGATATTATTATAATCCTTGTAGTCTAGAATGGTCTGAATCTCTCTATTTAATCCACCCAGAAAACGTGCAAGCATAGCTTCATTCTCCTCAACAATACCACATCTAATCAAGCCAGTTTGTAATTCATGATAATATTCTTCTACCGAATTTTTTCCTTGTCTTAAGCGCTGCAATTTTTGAAGTAATTCACGCTGATAATATGGTGGAACCCAACGAGTACGCATAGCAGTTTTCAAAGCAGCCCAAGTAGCTGGAACAGGATATAATCTACAATGTTCAGACCACCAAACACATGCAAAGCTAGTGAAAGCACAAACAGCAGCAGGAACACGTCTCTCCTCAGGATATTGTAAACATGTAAATCGTTGTTCAGTTTCTAACTCCCAAGTAAGATATATATCAGGAACATATCTACCTTCAAATGGTGGAATATTCAATTTCAGTTTAGGGAGATGGTCATGATCTCGTACCTGAAGGGGAGACCGAACATTGCCATTATTTGCATGTGGACGACCTGGTGGTTGTGGTGCTGGTGGTTGCACGTAGTTCTGATGTTGATCAACCTCATCCTCGTAATCTCTCACATAATCATCCTCCCCCACCGCAGCAGCAGGAGCCACAGAAGTATCAACAGCAGCACCAAGCAGCTTGGCCGGTGAAGAGGGACACGGGAAGCTTCGGCGGAGGGCTGTTTAGCGATGTGGAGGTAGTCCTTGTTGTTGTAGTAGAGGTGCGTTAGGTGCCGCCGGTGGTGGTGGTGGTAGACAGCGAGCAATTCATTAAACTTGTTATCGAGCTTTGTTTCGAACGCCTTCTCAATGCCATCTATCTTCTCCATGGCCTCTTCAAATCTATTTAGCACATCTTCCACCTGCCCACTCATCATTTGTTGAAACTTATCATGTAGCGCTTTGTTTGTCATGTTCTCCCGATCGATCACGTCGGCTTGTGATCCTGCCATGGTTAGCAGCAATAGAAACACACAAGAATATGATTGACAGACTACTAGGAAGTGGTGGTGGTGGTGTGGTGGACGATCACAAATCCGTCAAGCAAATCTCAAATTCTTACCAGTTCTTACCCAAGAAGAAAGCGGTGATCGGCAACCGATGTAGTCAAAACTCTCAAAGCTTGGATAGAGCGATTACCGGGGAGAGTCAAGCATACGATGTAGATGTATGTGGAGCTGGGAAGGCTTATAATATGGTAGCAAAAGGGTCAGCAATAATCAATTCAGAGATGCAAAGTTGAATAAGCGCTCAACGACGGATCTTGTCTTTGGTCCTAGGCTAGACCGTGCTAGAGACGCGAGCCTAGAACACTAACAAAATCACGGCGCTGCACGGAAACAACGGAAAAGCACACTCTGGATTTTTTTTCGCTCTTTTTTTTGCGCTGTTTTTTTTTTTGCGCTGCTCCTTTTTTTTTTGCTAAAAATCACTATAATGGCGAGTGTCTCAAAACTCTTCCCAGGTCAAACTGACAGGATGGGCACGAAATTTTTTTCGACCAAATTTTTTTTTTCGACTGCCCGGACCCAAAAACTGGAAATGGGTCAAAAAAAACTTTCTATAATGGCGACTGTCTCAATACGCTTAGAAACACCTAAAAATAGGATAGCCAGGAAATTTTTCGACAAGTGCGTTTTCGGAAAATTTTGGGCCTAAACGGAGGGTGGTTTCCAGAATTTTTTTTTTTCGAAACCTACGCAGGCAAGGAAACACGAATCGGAAGTTAGATGGATCTCGAAAACAAACCTAATATGAGAAGAACTCGGATTGGTGGTGGTATATGGCAGCGATGGTGGTATATGGTAGCGGTGGTGGTATATGGATACGGATTGGTGGTGGTATTTGGATACGGATTGGTGGTGGTATATGGATACGGATTGAGAGCGGTGGCGGATAAGAAGGGTGGTAGATGGCAAGGCGATGATGATGGTGCGGCGGCGGCATGACAACTTATGGCCAGAACTCGAAACTCTAAAAGACTAGACTCTAAGACCAGCAACTTGACACGACGATGCAACCGCAAATTCAAGAAAGCAAAAACCCTAAAAAGATTATGCAAAGGCTCAGATTTGTTCGGATATGATGAACTAACCCTAATTTTTTTTATGGCTTTTTCGTGGACTTTAGGTATGAAGAACAGACTCGATCTAATCTACGAAAAACTGTAAAATCTCACCGAACAACCTGAAAATCTGATACCACTTGATAGAGGCAAAGGTGTCCCGATGTTTCGATGAGATGGTGGCTATCGTTTCTGTGGGACTCGACCTTGACGATCCGACTACGTACGTGCGAGACGTCGCGCCTTAGCAATCGCTAAACCAACTTCCGAGGGTTATTGACCACGCCGGAGCACGATCAACCTGACCACGAGGGCCTGTTTCCTGCGAGCAAACGAAGAACAAGCAAGAAATTAAGATTGCAATCTGGATATTGCGAATATAAGAGGAAAGCTATATTAATGAAGATGGGGTTCTGTGACGCCTTGGTCTGGTCGTTGAACACAAACGAAGTACGCGAAGTTGCTGCTATGGCAAACTTTTGATCTAAACAAAACCCAAGGTCTAAACGGTGCCCTAAGGGCTGTATATATGGAGGATGAGGGGGGAATTCGTGGCCCTTGGTGGAGGGGTCTGAAATCAACCCTATCTCTTGTTTCCCCACACATACGGACTCTAAAAATAGCCTATACTTGTGTATTTCGAAATTACAAGGGCCTGGCCCACTAATAAGGTGACGCAGCACCTAGAATAGCCTCGGGACGACATTTATGAAGTAGCATCTTGTATATTTCGTCCAAGGCTTCATGCACCCATTATGGTGGCTTCAAAGTCCTGAAATCATCACTTGTAACCGTTCTTGTTCCCCTTAGCATGGCATTATCTCCATGCTTGTTCTTGCTCCAATGTCCATCCTTCTCCAAGCTAGGGCCTTCATTTGTAAGCAAAACAAATGTATCCAATTTAGGCAGCATCATATTCTCATGAACATTAGAATCATTACCAAGAAACGAAAGTACCTGATAATTTAATTGGCGTGCGCGAGCTCTAGTAATTGGTCCAGTATATGTAGCAGTAGGGGCTGTGGGTGTAACAATGGTATTGATGTCCTCATCACATGACCCCATTTATCTATCCGTGTGTGTGTTTCCGTGTGCCATTCTTTGCTATTGGTCCATTTATTTCACTTGCAAATTTGTGAATCTCTTTCAACATTATTGACTCTTGCTAACATTTTGCATTAAATTTTTGTGCCACTATCCTCACTGAGCTCCTCCATAAGCTTTACTTGTGTAGGTGTGAGAACCGACAAGGATTGGTACCAATAGTGCTATTTCATTGTCCGCATTTGAGTGAACTTGATTCATTGTCAACATCGGTCAAGGTACATTGGTATAAGTTCTTCTCTTTATCCCACTCATATTTTCTCGAGTCTTGTGATGGATAGGCAAGGCATTTCCTCTTCGGTCCTCGACAACAACGACGGCGTGAACAACTACATCACCAAAGCGTTTATCTTCGATCTACAACGACAAGTGCAAGGCGCACAATCAAGATTGCGAGAGCGCATCGAGAACATCTCCATCGACATTCGTCACTCCGAGGCAAGGAGAAGGGACTACTTCGACAAGAAACTTGCCGCACATAAAGAGGAGCAAGATGCAAGGATGGAGGAGATTAGAGCCTTGATCAAGTCTACTTCCCCTTCATCATCTTCAAGACGGCGACGTTCAAGCCACAAGTCCTCGGAGCGCCCAAGCGATGCAAGCGCAAGTCGTCCACATCTCCATGGAGACCACCATCACATTCGTGATCCTCATCGTCATGAAGGGCAAGTCACCTCCAAGCATCATGTGCACGACGACGACGAACGACATCTACTACGAGCTCAAGCACGACAACGACATCATCATCATGAAGATGCTCCACAAGCGCAAATGCACAAGTCCCAACAAGCCCTACTTCACGCCAAGTCGAAGCTTCATAAGCACAAGAGAAGACCGCGAGACGAGCACCACCAAGACGGCGCTACGGCTACATCAACCAGTTCGACATCTTCGCCAAGTGTTCTGGAGGCATCTTCGCCTTTGGACGTACGGCATCTTCGCCTACTTCCGACGAGTACGCCTACAACAACTTCTTCAAGTCCAAGGCGACCACCTACGAGCGAGGGCGACACTTCCATCTTCAGAAGCCCCTCAAGGAAGATGGCCGAGCATGGGAAACTCCCTTCGGTCATGGAGACGAGCTATGAGGTGCCACATCATACGGGCCTCCAACACCAAGACGGTGACAAGACGGTCGAGCAAGGGCTATTCCCTTCGACCACGGCGACGAGCGCGAACCTATTCAACAACATGAAGACGACGCCCACATTGGACTCATACTCCGAGTCAAGTGATGTAGGGCGGAACCCTACGTGGGCGATCTTTCACGTTGGAGCGGATCCTACGGGGGAATCACGAAGAACACGCGGAAGAACAAGAGGGAAAACACGGGGAAAACGAGAGGGAAGTCACTCAACCAACAAGGAATCGGTCACACAAATGCTAGATCAAAGAACACAAAGGGAGATACATGATTCAATGTCAACAAAGGACGATACAAACGGTAGCCGTTCTTCTCCGTGAGGAGGTCTTGATGATGGTCTTCTCCGCGAAGGGAGGTCTTGAATCCAAGGTGGATCGTCTCCGAAGAGGGGCCGCGGTCTCTCTCGTGGAGTAGATCCGGTATGGATGAGCGAAGCTCTATCTAATGAGCTAAATCAACGCTAACCTACAAAGAGGAAGGGGATGGAGTATATATAGTCTAGGGGGGCGAAGAGGTACATGGGGCTCGGCCCCTTTCTTGTCTTGTGAACAGCGGAGCCGGATGTCCGGGCGTCGGCCCGGATGTCCGGGGCTTCAGGAGGCGCCGGATGTCCGGGCTGGGGGCCGGATGTCCGGGCTGGCCTGGGACTTCCAGATGCAATCGGGTGCGGGGCGCCGGATTTCCGGGCGAGGGGCCGGATATCCGGGGCTTCGTGGGAGGCCGGATGATGTAGGGTAGAACCCTAGGATGACGATCTTTCACGCTTGGAGAGAATCCCTACGAGGAACAAGAAGAACGAGCGAAAGAACACGAGGGAAAACACAGGGAGAACGAGAGAGAGATCACTCAACCGACAAGAAAACGATCACACAAGTGCTAGATTATCAAACACATAGAGTGGCACAAGATTCAAGGACAACAAAGGGTAGGATACAAGGGTAGCCGTTCTTCTCCGAGAGGAGGTCTTGAGGGGTCCACCCTAGGAGGGGTCTTGAATCCGCTTGGGGATCTTCTCCGTAGAGGTCCTGATCTCAAGGAGAAGTAGCCAAGGGATGAGCAAAGGCTCTCACACCGAAATATGAGCAAATCCAAAGCTAACCCTAGAAAGGATGAGGGGAAGGTCTATTTATAGTCTAGGACCTCCAAGGGGTAAGTTGGGGGCGAAAAGAGTACATGGGCCTCGGCCCGAAACGCTGCACGCAGGCAGGGCGGTAGTACCGTTGCTTCATGGCGGTAGTACCGCTTTCAGCGGTAGTACCGCTTGGTGGGCGGTAGTACCGCTCTGACGCCGTTCGATTCCTGGAGTGTGTCGGGTTTTGCGGAAGTAGGCGGATGGAGAGTGGTAGTACCGCTTGGCTCGGCTCAGCGGTAGTACTGCTTGGCTTGAGCGGTAGTACCGCTCATTGGGCGATAGTACCGCTTGGCTTGAGCGGTAGTACCGCTCCCTCTGGACTCTGCAGCTCCTTCTCTTGCTCTTGGTGTCCATCTTGGGCTGCAGCTTCTCCTAGGTTGGTTCCTTGGTACCTAAGCATGCACAACATTCCAGATTGAGGTAGTAGCCATGTCTCGAGAGGGTCATATGATATTTCACTAAGGAGAGAAGTCACCTCGGTCTCGAGAGCTCGAGCTCGTGCTCTAGTCATGGGTCCTCTTGGCTCTTGATGAGGCGGTTGTGGATGCATGGGGATGATCGTGGGATGCTCCGCATCATCTCCCCCCCCCTTGGGAGAGATCCGACCTCGGATCAAAAGCTTCATCTCCATGGAAAGGTGCGAGGTCCTTGACGTTGAAGATGTCGCTCACGTTGTACTTGTCACGAGGTATGTCGATCTTGTAAGCGTTGTCGTTGTAGCGTGCTAGTACCTTGAAAGGTCCATCGGCTCGAGGAGAAGTTTGGACTTGCGTTCTTTGGGGAAGCGGTCCTTGCGAAGGTGTAGCCACACTAGATCACCAATGTTGAAGGCGATGGGTTGCTTGTTGGCGTTGAGCTTGTTTGCTTGGCGTTGTACTTGGCGCTCGATGGTGTGCCTTGTATCTTCGTGCATCTTCTTGATGTAGCTTGCTCGTTCACTTGCATCCATGTTGGTGCGCTCTTGGAGAGGAAGTGGTAGAATGTCCAATGGGGACAACGGGTTGAAACCGTGAAGCGACCTCGAAGGGGACTTGCGGTAGTTGAATGTCTTGCACGATTGTAGGCGTACTCGGCGATGGGTAGACATGCTTCCCACTCCTTGATGTTCTTCTTGATCAAGACACGAAGTAGAGTGGATAGTGTGCGGTTCGTCACCTCCGTTTGGCCGTCGGTTTGAGGATGGTATGCCGAGGAGAACAAGAGCTTGATTCGAGCTTGGCACATAGGGTCTTCAAAAGTAACTCAAGAACTTGGCGTCACGATCGGAGCGATTGTCTTTGATGCGCCATGGAGTCGCAAGATTTCCCTACAAAGAGATTTGCAACATGTGAAGCATCGTCTATCTTGTTGCAAGGAATGAAATGTGCCATTTTAGAAAATCTATCCACAACAACAAAGACGGAATCCTTGCCATTTTGAGTCCTAGGCAAACCAAGTACAAAATCCATACTAATGTCTTCCCATGGTTGATATGGAATAGGAAGAGGCATGTAAAGACCATGAGATTGAGCTTTAGACTTAGCTTTGCGACATGTGTAGCATCGGTTGGTGAAGCGTGAGGCGTCATGAACATCTTGGGCCAAAAGTAGTTGTTGGAGAGTGCGGCGAATGTCTTGTCGCGTCCAAAGTGTCCCATGAGGCCGCCTCCATGAGCCTCTTGCAAAAGGAGCAAGCGAAGAGAAGACTCGGGAATGCAAAGTTTGTTAGCTCTCATAAGGTAACCATCCTTGATGTAATATTGTTCCCAAGGCGTATGTGTCAAACACTTAGCATAAGGAGAAGCAAAAGATGGATCATGCTCATACAAGTCTTTTATATGCTCAAAACCAATAACATTCAACTCAAGTTGAGTGACAAGCATGTTTATCGTGAAAGCGTCGGCAACTACATTTTCTTTACCCTTAATGTACTTGATCACATAAGGAAAAGATTCAATGAATTCACTCCATTTGGCATGGCGCTTGTTCAATTTAGTTTGACCTTTGAGGTACTTAAGCGTTTCATGATCGGTATGGATGACAAACTCATGCGGTCTAAGGTAATGTTCCCAAACATGTAGCACACGCACTAAAGCATACAATTCTTTGTCATAGATGGGATAATTAAGTTGAGCACCGGAGAGTTTTTCACTAAAATATGCAATGGCTCGTTTTTCTTGCATTAAAACTCCGCCAATTCCGGTACCACTTGCATCACAATGAACCTCAAAAGTTTTGTCAAAATTGGGCAAAGCAAGAATCGGAGCATGAGTAAGCAAAGACTTGAGCTCATCAAAAGCGGTTGATTGCAAAGTTCCCCAAACAAAGGGAGTATTCTTCTTGCTCAAAGCATGCAAAGGAGCGGCAATTGTGCTAAAATCTTTCACAAAGCGACGATAGAAACCCACAAGACCAAGAAAACTTCGCACTTGTTGCAAATTGGTGGGTTGGGGCCAAGTTTTGATTGCTTCAATTTTAGATTCATCAACATGGACACCCTTTGAAGAAACAACAAAACCCAAGAAAACCACTTTGTCGACTCCAAAAGTGCATTTTTTCAAATTTTCATAAAGGCTTTCCTTGCGAAGAGTTTGCAACACATATTTTACATGATTGAAGTGCTCTTTCATGGTTTTGCTAAACACAAGAATATCATCAAAGTAAACCACAACAAAGACTCCAATATAAGGACGAAGCACATGATGCATAAGACGCACAAAAGTACCGGGAGCTTCCGAAAGACCCATAGGCATCACTAACCACTCATATAAACCAAATTTGGTTTTGAAAGCAGTTTTCCATTCATCACCCTCTTGTATGCGTATTTGATAATAGCCACTTTTAAGATCAATTTTTGAGAAAAAGTTGGCTCCACTAAGTTCATCAAGCATGTCATCTAAGCGAGGAATGGGATGCCTATATCGAACGATAATAGCATTGATAGGTCTACAATCGGAACACAAGCGGAAACTTCCATCGGGCTTAGGCACAAGAATAACCGGAACGGCACAAGGGCTTAGGCTTTCACGTACATGACCGTTGTCGATGAGTTGTTGTACTTGCCATTGAATCTCCTTGGTTTCTTCCGGATTGACTCGGTATGGAGCTTTGTTTGGTAGCGGCGCTCCGGGGATGAGGTCGATTCGATGCTCAATGCCTCGAAGAGGAGGTAGACCCGGAGGTAGCTCATCGGGAAAACATCTTGAAATTCCTGCAAAGAGATTGAAACACCAAAGGTAGCTCGTGAATGGTGTTAGTTTTGGTTCTCCATCCTTGCACACAAGGACAAAGTGCATCACACTCGATGGGTGCTCACACACTTCTCTCATCTCATTTTGGTGGCAAATAGAATGAGGTTTTTCTCTCTAGGCGAAGAGTCTCTCAAATTTGGCTTGTGGCTCTCACTCACTTTTGGGTGGATCACTTTCTCACTCTTTTCTCTATGATGTGTGGCTTGCTTGTCGGCTATCACTTGACTAGGAGACATAGGTCGTAGCACATACTCCTTCCCTTTCATCTTGAAGCTATAGTGATTGGTTCGCCCATTGTGGATGACACCACGGTCGAATTGCCATGGTCGACCAAGAAGGAGGTGGCAAACGGTCATTGGGACCACATCACACTCCAAAGTGTCTTCATAAGCACCAATTTTGAAGGAGACTTGGACCGTATGCTCGACTCGTATAGTGCCGGAGTCACTTAGCCATTGAACCTTGTAGGGGTGTGGGTGCTTCCTCTTGACCAATTGTAGCTTGGAGCATAGTTCTTCACTTGCCAAGTTGTGGCAACTACCTCCATCGATGATGACCTTGATGGACCGTCCATTGATGCGGCTTTTGTGTGGAAGATGTGGCATCGTTGGTCTTCTTCTTGTTGATGTTGAAGAGTCAAGACCTTGGAGACAACGAGGCGGGCTCGAATCCTCATCACAAAAGACTTGATCATCTTCATCTTCATTCACTTGCGGTGCATGGCCACTTGCTCAAGGGCTTCCATTTCCTCTTCACTCATAGAGTCATATGTGCCATCGTCGTTGAGGATCATGGTGCGCTTGTTGGTGCATTCGTATGACTTGTGGCCTCGGCCGCCGCAAGTGAAACACTTGAAGGAGCTTGTCTTGATGGTCTCATCGGTCGGAGTAGAGGATGAAGCACGCGGCTTGAGGTTGCTTGTAGTAGGAGGAGGACGACTTGAACTTTTGATGTCTTCTTGTAACTTGACTTGTCGTCGTTTCTTGAGGAAGCTTGGTTGATGTAGATGTTGGAGGAGTCGTTGAAGCTTGATTGTTGGGGAAGCCGAGGTCTTGGATGAGTACTTGGCGATTTGAAGTCATCTTGCACTTGGCATGCCCGCCTTTGTAGCTTGATGCACGAGCTCAATGAGGGTTGAGTATGGTTGGAAGTCGGCGATCTTCTTGATGGGATGATTGAGTCCATTCAAGAAAGCGTGCCATAGTTTGCTCATCATCTTCCTTGACATTGGCTCGAATCATGGCTATCTCCATCTCCTTGTAGTATTCTTCAACGCTCTTTGTTCCTTGCTTGAGTAGTTGGAGTTTCTTGAAGAGGTCGCGATTGTAGTAGGTTGGCACAAAGCGTGCTCGCATGACATCCTTCATTTGAGCCCAAGTGGTGATTGGGGTTCACCTCTTGCTTGTCGTCGCTCAATGATTTGTTCCCACCATATGAGCACATAATCTTGGAACTCAAGTGATGCCATAGCGATTTTCTTTGCTTCATCGTAGTTGTGCAAGCGGAAGATTTTGTCAACCTTCAATGCCCATGAGAGGTAGTCTTCGGGGTCATTGCTTCCATTGAACTTGGGCATGGTGAATTTTAGCTTGCCGAAGCGTTGCTCTTCATTGTGTTGTTGGCGATGTTGATGATGGCGTCCTTGACGTGGAATGTACTAAATCTTCATGTTGCTCTTGGCGCGGAGGAAGACCATGATCAACTTGCTCTTGTTGAACTTGATGTTGAGGTGGAGCTTGCGAGCTTGTGGAGGAGCTTGAGGAACTTGGCGTTGTACATGAGGTTGGTAGTTCCTCTCTTGGATTTCTTCTCGAAGGGCTTCCTCTTGATTGCGCCGTTCGCGATTGCGGTTGGCGAAGGCTCGACTTGATTCTTGAAGGGCACGTTGCGCCTCAAGAGCTTGCGCTTCACGTTGTTGTTGTTGAAGGCGTTGAGCCTTGGCGTCTTGTTCGTCTTGGTGACGACGTGCTCTTTCTTCCTCTTGTTGGCGGCGAAGGCGTTGTCGTTCTTGGGCTTGAGCAAAAGCCTCTTGGTTTGATTGAGGACGAGGAACTTGATCATCAACTTGCTCTTGTGAATGCTTGTCATGTAGCGGGTTGCGAGATGCATAGCGGTCTTGGCGCTGGCTCGTTGAAGAGTGTTCGATGACGGTGTACTTGAGTCGTAGAAGGTGTCGTCGGAATGTCGACTCGGCGGCTCCGTCTTGATGAAGAAGAAGTGGAATGATGCCGTGTTCTCATCAACGCGTGGATCTCGTCCATTCTTGCATCATTCTCTTCCTTGTGAGCCTCGAACTTGTTGTCGAAGTAGTCTCTTGTACGTTGCTCGGAGAGCCGCAAGTCGGTGGCGAGGTTGTCGATCGATCGCTCATTGCTTGTTGTTCTTGGTGCAACGCTCGTTGTGCACCAAAGAGGTGGCTCTTGGTGACGATGAGGACATGTCGTCGTCTTGCTCGATGAAGAGTGGGTTGGTAGAAGAACTTGGCCTATCCATCATTCCAAACAAGATGTGAGTGGTAGAACGGAAAAGAACTTATACCAATGTACCTTTGACCGATGTTGAAAATGAATCAAGTTCACTCAAATGCGGACAATGAAATAGCACTCTTGGTACCGATTCTTGTCGGTTCTCACACCTACACAAATAAAAGCTTATGGTGGAGCTCGGTTAGGATGGTGGCACAAAATTTGATGCGATTGTAAGTGAGACTCAATAAAGTTGAAAAAGATTCGCAAATTCGCAAATGTAACAAGTAGACCAAGCAAGTAGTGGGACACGGAAACACACACATAAATAGATAAGTGGGATTGTGCAAACCAAAAGTGAGCCAAAATGTGGAAACCACGAGAATGCTCTTGTTGCACAATACTAGAGAGACGCTAGCACGATTGCACAATAGGCGGATACGCGAACTTGTGCACAACCTATTCGGAAAAATGCAACGATCTCTATCCCAAGTATGCTATATGTATGATATTTCGGTGCTATGATCCAAGATGATCGGATATGACAATCTTAATGTTGTATGATGCTATGGTTCTTGCTTATAAGCTCTTTGCTTATCCTTCCTCTTTGCTTAAAAGCTTGGGTGGCTCTTTCACTTTTGAGCTCTTTTCTTATGCAAACTTCACGAACCAAGATAGCAATTGTGTATGCTATGACAACATTGTGACACACAAGTTGATCTCAAGATATGCACCACTATGGTATGCTATGTATGCTATGGAGTATGATCACTAAGGTGCACAAGTCACGTTGCCGGCAATACTCAATGGCTAGTCTCGATGGGTAAGCAACGCAAAAGTAAGGCTATGTGGTTATCAATGCAATTGCGAGAGATGACAAAGATGTCGTCGAGGTTACCGTCCTTGATGATGATGAGTCCTTGCCGAAGATGAGCGGTGGTGATGTTGACGTCGAACCGTACCTATATAGCGAAACACAATAGGACACGGAACCACAACCCAAATTCTCAAAGACCAAAAACGAAAATGTGGTAGCGGAAAGTGGAGGTGGTATAGCGGATGATGTGGTTTAAGCCCTAGGCAAAGATGCCGATGTTCGGAAAATTTGATGGTGTCAAAAGGTGGTGAAACCAAGGTGAGGACTTCGGGCACGTCGATAGCTTCAAAACGAGCCAAAGAACACTCAAATCAGAGTTCGGAGTTAAAAGTTATGATGAAAATGGTGAAAGTTGTAAGGCTGAAACTGGCCAGGGGCGGTAGTACCCATAATGGGAGGGCGGTAGTACCGCTCGTGTCGGGATTTTCGACTATTTCGGCTGAGCGGGGCTGGCGGTAGTGCCGTGCTCAGCGGTAGTACCGCTAGGAGGGCGGTAGTGCCGCTCTCAGTGGTAGTACCGCTAGGAGGGCGGTAGTACCGCTCGTGTCGGGATTTTCTCGATTTCTCGAATCGTTGCGCGATTTTGGGGCGGAAATGGGTGATTTCGGGGTCAAAATTCGATGGATTTTGTGGATGGAAAGAGGTGAAACTTGGGGAGATGCTAGATCGACTCGAAACCAAGCTAATCCACGGATCAAAATCAACAAAATTTCATCACACTAACAAATCACAAAAAAATTTTGGGGCTATTTTTGTGGAGAATTTTCGGAATTAGGACAAAAACAACAAAATCAAGCTAGAAAAAGAGGGGTAGGGGCTCCAATAACGTGATCAACGTGGCTCATGATACCATGATGATGTAGGGTAGAACCCTAGGATGACGATCTTTCACGCTTGGAGAGAATCCCTACAAGGAACAAGAAGAACGAGCGGAAGAACACGAGGGAAAACACGGGAGAGCGAGAGAGAGATCACTCAACCGACAAGAAAAGCGATCACACAAGTGCTAGATTATCAAACACATAGAGTGGCACAAGATTCAAGGACAACAAAGGGTAGGATACAAGGGTAGCCGTTCTTCTCCGAGAGGAGGTCTTGAGGGGTCCACCCTAGGAGGGTCTTGAATCCGCTTGGGGATCTTCTCCAGAGGTCCTGATCTCGAAGGAGAAGTAGCCAAGGGATGAGCAAAGGCTCTCACACGAAATATGAGCAAATCCAAAGCTAACCCTAGAAAGGATGAGGGAAGGTCTATTTATAGTCTAGGACCTCCAAGGGGTAAGTTGAGGCGAAAAGAGTACATGGGCCTCGGCCCGAAAGCGCTGCAGCGGTAGTGCAGGGCGGTAGTACCGTTGCTTCATGGCGGTAGTACCGCTTTCAGCCGATAGTACCGCTTGGGTGGTGATAGTACCGCTCTGACGCCGTTCGATTCTGGAGTGTGTCGGGTTTTGCGGAAGTAGGCCGGATGGAGAGCGGTAGTACCGCTTGGCTCGGCTCAGCGGTAGTACCGCTTGGCTTGAGCGGTAGTACCGCTCGCTGGGCGGTAGTACCGCTTGGCTTGAGAGGTAGTACCGCTCCCTCTGGACTCTGCAGCTCCTTCTCTTGCTCTTGGTGTCCATCTTGGGCTGCAGCTTCTCCTAGGTTGGTTCCTTGGTACCTAAGCATGCACAACATTCCAGATTGAGGTAGAGCCATGTCTCGAGAGGGTCATATGATATTTCACTAAGGAGAGAAGTCACCTCGGTCTCGAGAGCTCGAGCTCGTGCTCTAGTCATGGGTCCTCTTGGCTCTTGATGAGACGGTTGTGGATGCATGGGGATGATCGTGGGATGCTCCGCATCACCGTATGTCCGGGGCCTGGGGGCCGGATGTCCGGGCCCTGTAGTTTGGCGGCCGCTGTGATGGGCGCCGGATGTCCGGGCTGGGGCCGGATGTCCGGGCTTGCGGGAAGGGCCGGATGTCCGGGCTGACGCCGGATGTCCGGGCTCTGCAGACTTTCTTCGGTTCCTCTCGTCGTGTTCCTTCATCCTTGTACTTGGGGACTTGTCCATCATTCCGAGCATCTCCGAGAGGGTCTCCTTGGTACCTAGGCATGCATAGAGTCCTCGCCTTAGGTAGCAACCATGTCTCACACGAATGGAAAGGGGGAGCATTTAGGAACGGGTTCACCTTGTGTCCAATGGCGAATAGTCGAGGTCTCATCTTATGTATCCTTGGGGTTTGGAGAGTAGCCGGAGTGTACATGGTGATGAACGTGGGATGCTCCGCATCATCTCCCCTCCCTTGGGAAAGATCCGACCTCGTATCGTGATCCTCATCACCATGGAAACGGTTGTCGTAGACGGACTTGTAGTTGGACGAAGTTGAAGACATGGCGCCATCCAAGTAGTCCAAGGTGTCGCCGGAGTGATAGACATGCAAAAAGAGCAAACACAAGCAACACTCGGAAATACAATGGTTAGCGCACACAAAGTGTCCATCATGTAAGAATGAGTCCGTGCGGCAAGATTGGTCGTGACAAAGCGCATGAAGCTTATCAAGATGATCTAGAATGAGAAGCAAAGCATTCATGGGAGCAAATGCAATCATTGTGCACACAATTGTGTTATTAGTATGAGCAATGCAACCACGGTGCAAAATGATGTCATAGTGAGACGGTTTATCAATAGCATGAATATGGCAATGGATGCTCAACATGTGTATGATATCATGCAATTGATGACAAGCAATGTGATCATTATGTATGAAGATGCCATCAAGAAAGATCACAACAAATTTGCTAAAAAAATGCACAAGTTCATATATCATGGATGACATGGGAATACAAGATGCAACAAGGCAATCATAATGTGTGTCAATCCATGCATAGGGTGCAAACTTGTGGTGAGAATGATATGTCCATCGAGCATGACATGTATGAGCACAATCAACAAATATGGAGATGGTGGTGTACCAATGCTCAATGTCGTGGCATGAGTGGAATTCCAAAGATGCATCCAATAAGTGCGAGCGCTCCTCAATTTGAAAGTCCAAAGAGCCAATCTCCAATGTTGCTCCTCCATCCAATAGATGTAGCATGTAGACAACAAGAAAGAGACTGATGAGGACATCAATACCATTGTTACACCCACAGCCCCTACTGCTACATATACTGGACCAATTACTAGAGCTCGCGCACGCCAATTAAATTATCAGGTACTTTCGTTTCTTGGTAATGATTCTAATGTTCATGAGAATATGATGCTGCCTAAATTGGATACATTTGTTTTGCTTACAAATGAAGGCCCTAGCTTGGAGAAGGATGGACATTGGAGCAAGAACAAGCATGGAGATAATGCCATGCAAGGAGAACAAACGGAGTTACAAGTGATGATTCCAGGACTTTGAAGCCACCCTAATGAGTGCATGAGGCCTTGGACGAAATATACAAGATGCCACTTCATAATATTCGTCCATAGGCTATTCTAGGTGCTGCGTCACCTTATTATTGGGCCAGGCCCATGTAATTTCGAAATACTTAAGTATAGGCTGTTTTAGAGTCCGTATGTGTGGGGAAACAAGAGTTAGGGTTGATTTGGACCCCTCCACCAAGGGCCACGAAATTCCCCTCTTCCTCCATATATACAGCCCTTAGGGCACCGTTTAGACCTTGGGTTTTGTTTAGATTAAAAGTTTGCCATAGCTGCAACTTCGCGTGCCGTTTGTGTTCAACGACCGGACAAAGCGCCACAGAACCCCACCTTGATCAATAAAGCTTTCATCTTATATTCGCAATATCCAGATTGCAATCTCAGTTTCTTGCTTGTTCTTCGTTTGCTCGCAGGAAACAGACCCTCGTGGTCTGGTTGATCGTGCTCCGGCGTGGTCAATAACCTCTCGGAGTTGGTTTAGCGATTGCTAAGGCGCGGCGTCCTCAAGACGTTCGTAGTCGGATCGTCAAAGTTGACTTCCTCCAAAGCGAAAACCACATCTCATCGAAAGACGGGACACCTTTGCCTCTATCAAGTGGTATCAGATTTCCAGGTTGCTCGGTGAGATTTTCCAGTTTTCGTAGTTTAGATCGAGTCTGTTCTTCATACCTATTGTCCACGAAAAAGCCACAAAAAAAATTAGGGTTAGTTCATCATATCCGAACCAATCTGAGCCTTTGCATAATCTTTTTAGGGTTTTGCTTTGTTGAATTTGCGGTTGCATCGTCGTGTCAAGTTGCTGGTCTTAGAGTCTAGTCTTTTAGAGTTTGAGTTCGGTCATAAGTTGTCACGCCGCCGCACCATCATCATCGCCTTGCCATCTACCACCATTGCTTATCCGCCACAGCTCTGAATCCGTATCCATATACCACCACCAATCCGTCTCCATATACCACCACCGCTACCATATACCACCACCGCTGTCATATACCACCACCATATATCCACCACCAATCCGAAGTTCCTTGCATATTAGGTTTGTTTTGAGATCCATCTAGTTGCCGATTTGTGTTTTCCTTGCGGAGTAGGTTTTGGAAACCACCTCCGTTTAGGCCCAAAATTTTTCAAAACGCACTTGTCGAAAAAATTTTCGGCTATCCTATTTTAGGTGTTTCTAAGCGTATTGAGACGATCGCCATTATAGAAAGTTTTTTGACCCGTTTCAGTTTTTGGTTCGGGCGTCGAAAAAAAAAAATTTGGTCGAAAAAATTTCGTGCCCATCTGTCGGTTTGACACTGGGAAGAGTTTTGAGACACTCGCCATTATAGTGATTTTTCGCAAAAAAAAAAAAAAGCGCAAAAAAAAAAAAAAAAAAAAAAAAAAAATTATTCAGTGTGCTTTTCCGTTGTTTCCGTGCAGCGCCGTGATTTTGTTAGTGTTCTAGGCTCGCGTCTCTAGCACGGTCTAGCCTAGGACCAGACCTGATACCGTCGTTGAGCGTTTATTCAACTTTGCATCTCTGAATTGATTATTGCTAACCTTTTTGCTACCATATTATAAGCCTTCCCAGCTACACATACATCTACATCGTGCGTTTGACTCTCCCAGTAATCGCTCTATCCAAGCTTTGAGAGTTTTGACTACATCGGTTGCCGATCACCCTTTCTTTGGGTAAGAACTGGTAAGAATTTGAGATTTGCTGTGACGGATTTGTGACGTCCACCACACCATCACCACCACTTCCTAGTAGTCTGTCGAATCATATTCTTGTTTGTTTCTATTGCTGCTAACCATGGCAGGATCACAAGCCGGCGAGACTGATTGGGAGAACATGACAAACAAAGCGCTACATGATAAGTTTCAACAAATGATGAGTGGGCAGGTGGACGATGTGCTAAATAGATTTGAAGAGGCCATGGAGAAGATAGATGGCATTGAGAAGGCGTTGAAACAAAGCTCGATAACAAGTTTAATGAATTGCTCGCTGCGTCTACCACCACCACCACCGGCTGCACTTAACGCACCTCTACTACAACAACACGGACTACCTCCACATCGTGAAACAGCCCTCCGCCGAGCTTCCGTGTCCCTCTTCACTGGCCAAGCTGCTTTGGTGCTCTTTGTTGATATACGTGGCTCCTGCTGCTGCGGTGGGGAGGATGATTATGTAAGAGCTTACGAGGATGAGGTTGATCAACATCGAACTACGTGCAACTACCAGCACCACAACCACCAGGTCGTCCACATGCAAACAATGGCAATGTTGGGCTCCCCTTCAGTGCGAGATCATGACCATCTCCCTAAACTGAAATTGAATATTCCACCATTTGAGGGTAGATATGTTTCTGATATATATCTTACTTGGGAGTTAGAAACTGAACAACGATTTACATGTTTACAATATCACGAGGAGAGGCGTGTTCTGCTGCTGTTTGTGCTTTCACTAGCTTTGCATGTGTTTGGTGGTGCGAACATTGTAGATTATATCCTGTTCCAGCTACTTGGGCTGCTTTGAAAACTGCTATGCGTACTCGTTGGGTTCCACCATATTA
The DNA here is from genome assembly GCA_021605205.1 of Aegilops longissima. Classification (NCBI taxonomy): domain Eukaryota; kingdom Viridiplantae; phylum Streptophyta; class Magnoliopsida; order Poales; family Poaceae; genus Aegilops; species Aegilops longissima. Next base: position 50,672 of record JAHIAM010000579.1, read on the forward strand.
TCAACGTGAATTACTTCAAAAATTGCAGCGCCTAAGACAAGGAAAAATTCGGTGAAGAATATTATCAGGAATTACAAACTGGCTTGATTAGATGTGGTATTGTTGAGGAGAATGAAGCTATGCTTGCACGTTTTACGGGTGGATTAAATAGAGAGATTCAGACCATTCTAGACTACAAGGATTATAATAATATCACTCGATTATTCCATCTTGCTTGTAAAGCTGAGCGTGAAGTGCAGGATCGATGAGGCCTTGGCGCGGACTAACTTTTCTGCAGGTCGACCTTCATCATGGACACCACGTGCATCATCTACTTCCACACGTTCTACTACACGGCACCTCCGTGGCTGCCACCTCCAACCGTGATACAAGAAAGCAGGCACAACCACCACTATCTCGCCAAGAGTACACCTTTGGGCCTACAGAGCTCTTCTTCTTCCATGGCGTCAACAGGGCACACAAGTGATATTATTTGTCATCGTTGTAAGGGAAGAGGACATTTTTGAGAGAATGCCAATCTCAGCGTGTGATGATTGCTCACGAGGATGGTGGGTATGAGTCTGCTAGTGACTATGATGAAGAGACTTTGGCTCTTATTACACATGAAGAACACGGTGGAGATGATTCTGATTTTGAGACGCAATACATGGCTGCTGAAGATGTTGACAGGTATGAATGTTTAGTTGCTCAACGTGTTTTGAGTGTGCAGGTTACACAAGCTGAGCAAAATCAGAGGCATAACTTGTTCCATACAAAGGGAGTTGTGAAGGAGCGTTCTATTAGCGTCATCATAGATGGAGGAGCTGCAACAACTTGGCTAGCATGGATATGGTGGAGAAGCTTTCTCTCACCACAAGACCACATCCACATCCTTACTACATCCAATGGTTCAACAACAGCGGCAAGGTTAAGGTAACACGTACTTCGTGTGCATTTTAGTATCTCTACATATGCTGATTATGTTGATTGTGATGTGGTACCTATGCAAGCATGTTCCTTATTACTTGGTAGACCATGGCAATTTGATAAAAATTCTGTACACCATGGTAGAAACAATCAGTATACTCTTGTTCACAAGGATAAAAATATTACTTTGCTTCCTATGACTCTGATTCCATTTTGAAAGATGATATTAATAGAGCTAATAAAGCAAAACAGGAGAAAATAAGAGTGAAAATCAGATTGTGGCAAAAGAATTTGAGCAACAAATGAAGCCTAATAATAAACCATCTAATGTTGCTTCTGAAATTAAACTGAAAAGTGCATGTTTATTTGCCACCAAATCTGATATTGATGAGCTAGATTCTAGCAAATCTGTTTGCTATGCTTTTGTGTGCAAAGAGGCATTATTTTCATTCGAGGGCGTGCCTTCCTCTTTGCCCCTGTTGTCACTAACATTTTGCGGGGAGTTATTTGACGTCTTCCCACAAGGCGTGCCACCGGATTACCACCTATTCGAGGATTGAGCATCAAATTGACTTAATTCGGTGCATCGCTACCCAACCGTGCACCATACCGTACCAATCCGGAGGAGGCGAAGGAGATTATCGTCAAGTCACAGGAGCTGCTCGACAAAGGTTATATCTGCGAATCTCTTAGTCCTTGTGCTGTTCCTATTATACTAGTGCCTAAAAAGGATGGTGCGTCGGCGTATGTGTGTTGATTGTAGAGGCATTAATAATATTACTATTCGTTATCGTCATCCTATTCCTAGGCTAGATGATATGCTTGATGAATTAAGTGGCTCTACAATATTCTCCAAAGTTGATTTGCGTAGTGGATACCATCAAATTCGTATGAAATTGGGAGATGAATGGAAAACAGCATTTAAAACTAAGTTTGGATTATATGAGTGGTTAGTCATGCCTTTTGGGTTAACTAATGCACCTAGTACTTTCATGAGATTAATGAGCGAAGTTTTACGTGCTTTCATTGGACGATTTGTGGTAGTTTACTTTGATGATATACTGATTTATAACAAATCTTTGGAAGAACATTTGGAACATTTACGTGCTATTTTTAATGCTCTCGTGATGCACGTTTGTTTGGTAACCTTGGGAAGTGCACCTTTTGCACCGACCGAGTATCTTTTCTTGGCTATGTTGTTACTCCACAGGAATTGAAGTTGATAAAGCCAAGATTGAAGCTATTGAGAGTTGGCCGCAGCCCAAAGCGGTCACACAAGTGAGGAGTTTTCTTGGACTCGCTGGTTTCTATAGGCGTTTTGTGAGAGACTTTAGCACCATTGCTGCACCTCTCAATGAGCTTACAAAGAAGGATGTGCCTTTTGTTTGGGGTACCGCATGGGAAGAAGCCTTCACGGTATTGAAAGATAAGTTGACACATGCTCCTTTACTCCAACTTCCGACTTTAATAAGACTTTTGAGCTTGAATGTGATGCTAGTGGAATTGGATTAGGAGGTGTGTTATTACAAGATGGCAAACCTGTTGCATACTTTTCGAAAAATTGAGTGGGCCAAGTCTGAACTATTCTACTTATGACAAAGAATTATATGCTCTTGTTAGGACTTTAGAGACATGGCAACATTATTTATGGCCCAAAGAATTTGTTATACATTCGATCATGAATCTTTGAAACATATTAAAAGTCAAGCTAAACTGAATCGTAGACATGCTAAATGGGTTGAATTCATTGAGACTTTCCTTATGTCATTAAACACAAGAAGGGTAAAGAAAATGTTATTCTTGATGCTTTGTCTCGTCGCTATACTATGCTTTCACAACTTGACTTCAAAATATTTGGTTTGGAGACCATCAAAGATCAATATGTGCATGATGCTGATTTTAAAGATGTAATGCAGAATTGTAAAGAAGGAAGAACATGGAACAAGTTCGTTATTAATGATGGTTTTGTGTTCCGTGCTAACAAGCTATGCATTCCTGCTAGCTCTGTTAAGTCTTTTGTTGTTGCAGGAGGCGCATGGAGGAGGATTAATGGGACACTTTGGCGTCAAGAAGGCGGAGGATATACTTGCTACACATTTCTTTTGGCCAAAGATGAGGCGGGATGTTGAGCGTTTTGTTGCTCGCTGCACTACATGTCAAAAAGCTAAGTCACGACTCAATCCTCATGGTTTATATATGCCTTTGCTGTGCCTAGTGTTCCTTGGGAGGATATATCTATGGACTTTGTTTTAGGTTTACCTCGAACAAAGAAGGGAGGATAGCATATTTGTTGTCGTGGATAGATTCTCGAAAATGGCACACTTTATACCATGTCATAAAAGCGATGATCTTTGTTAATGTTGCTGATTTGTTCTTTCGTGAAATTATTCGCTTGCATGGTGTGCCAAATACTATTGTTTCAGATCGTGATACTAAATTTCTTAGCCACTTTTGGAGATGTTTATGGGCTAAGTTGGGGACTAAACTGCTTTTTAGTACTACTTGTCACCCCAAACTGATGGACAAACTGAAGTAGTCAATAGAACATTGTCTACTATGCTTAGGGCTGTTTTGAAGAATAATAAGAAAATGTGGGAAGAATGCTTGCCTCATATTGAATTTGCTTATAATCGTTCATTGCATTCTACTACTAAGATGTGCCCTTTTGAAATTGTGTATGGCTTCCTACCTCGTGCACCTATTGATTTGTTGCCTCTTCCATCTTCGGAGAAGGTTAATTTTGATGCTAAAGAACGTGCTGAATTGATTTTAAAAGTGCATGAGATAACTAAGGAAAACATTGAGCGTATGAATGCTAAATATAAACTTCTTTGGAGATAAGGGTAGAAAACATGTTGTCTTTGCACTGGAGATCTTGTTTGGTTACATTTGCGTAAGGATAGGTTTCCTAATTTGCGCAAATCAAAGCTAATGCCACGTCTTGATGGTCCATTTAAGGTGTTAGAGAAAATAAATGATAATGCATATAAACTTGAGCTGCTGCAGATTTTGGGGTTAGTCCCACTTTTAACATTGCAGATTTGAAGCCTTATTTGGGTGAGGAATATGAGCTTCGTCGAGGACGACTTCATTTCAAGAAGGGAGGATGATGAGGACATCAATACCATTGTTACACCCACAGCCCCTCTTGCTACATATCTTGGACCAATTACTAGAGCTCATGCATCAATTAAATTATCGGTACTTTCGTTTCTTGGTAATGATTCTAATGTTCATGAGAATATGATGCTGCCTAAATTGGATACATTTGTTTTGCTTACAAATGAAGGCCCTAGCTTGGAGAAGGATGGACATTGGAGCAAGAACAAGCATGGAGATAATGCCATGCGCAAGGAGAACAAACGGAGTTACAAGTGATGATTCAGGACTTTGAAGCCACCCTAATGAGTGCATGAGGCCTTGGACGAAATATACAAGATGCCACTTCATAATATTCGTCCATAGGCTATTCTAGGTGCTGCGTCACCTTATTATTGGGCCAGGCCCATGTAATTTCGAAATACTTAAGTATAGGCTGTTTTAGAGTCCGTATGTGTGGGGAAACAAGAGTTAGGGTTGATTTGGACCCCTCCACCAAGGGCCACGAAATTCCCCCTCTTCCTCCATATATACAGCCCTTAGGGCACCGTTTAGACCTTGGGTTTTGTTTAGATTAAAAGTTCGCCATAGCTGCAACTTCACGTGCCGTTTGTGTTCAACGACCGGACAAAGCGCCACAGAACCCCACCTTGATCAATAAAGCTTTCATCTTATATTCGCAATATCCAGATTGCAATCTCAGTTTCTTGCTTGTTCTTCGTTTGCTCGCAGGAAACAGACCCTCGTGGTCTGGTTGATCGTGCTCCGGCGTGGTCAATAACCTCTCGGAGTTGGTTTAGCGATTGCTAAGGCGCGACGTCCTCGCACGTTCGTAGTCGGATCGTCAAAGTTGAATTCCTCCAAAGTGAAAACCACATCTCATCGAAAGACGGGACACCTTTGCCTCTATCAGAGACAACAATGAAAGAGTGACCCATCCAATATGCAAACTTGAGGATGGCTCAAAGGGAAGGAGTTCACCTCAAGAAAGTTCCCAAAGATGTTGGAGTCGTACATCATGTATGTCTTCACAGATCCAATATGTCGCATAACGGCACCGCCTTGTGAATCCTTCAAAATGAAAGAACATGACAAACACTCGGAAAAACAAATGAGGTTAGCGGAAGTGCAAAACCTATCATTCGTGTGGTAAGATACCGAACAAGTGTATGCATCATGCTCATCATAAGAAAGTACAAGGGAGCATTTCAAAGTATGGAGGCATATGATGTAAGAACAACCAAAGACAATAGGCTCAATCAAAGAAGCATGCATCACAAGTAATATGTCAAAGTCTCCAAGATCAATAAGCATAGTATGGTTGCACTCAATACAAGTGGATATGAAAGAGGCAACTAATGGACACAAGAGACCATGATCACGATATATCATGTGAGAGGCATGAGTATATATGTCATCAACCCAAGAAAGCAAGTAATAGTGGAACATGGGTGATGCAACATAGCAAGCAATCATATCAATCAAGTGAAGTAAGCTAGTAGTGCGAAGATGCAACATACTAGAAGGAATCAAGGCAATCATGTCATGGGTGCAAATAGTGTGCATGAATACTTCACATGACATGTCACAAGCATGGAAGCAAGATATGAGTAAAATGTCATCAATGTATTGGCGAGGGACCATATGTAAATAGCAATGGGGCATCATGACTCTCCCAACACAACAAGCATCAATAGCATGGGGCACATGATAAACATGGCAATAATAACAAGGATCTCCACCATGCATGCAAATACACATAGAAGTAGCATAATGGTGAATCATGGGTATATGCAAGCAAGGGTCACAATTGCATGGCAAAGGTATAGAAGCAAGCATAGCATGCAAAGTGAACACGGTAAAATGAGCATGAATCGACAAGTGGTAAATAGCCCATAGCCGTGTGAGAGCCAAGTAGAGGAGTTACGCGTAGTCCTTGCGCGAAGGGGACGTTGGTGAGTATAGTCCATGGGATCCCAAGTCATCGTTGCTCTCAAGAGCTCGTTTCGTCAACTCATGGGATTGAGAAGTTGACGAGTATACGTGAGTACCTACACAAAACAAATACAAAGGGAAAATTGTGTGTGCGTGGTAGATGTACACATCATCCATCATGATGCGCACATGCATGTGTCGGTTAGCACAAAATAGCCAATGCTCAAATAAATGAGATGCGTGATATAGAAACATGTCATCCATCATGATAGGTTTGTTATTTTGTATTGCATAATGGAGACTCAAAGGATGTAATGCATCATGAGCAATATCTAGAGCATTGTTATTCATGGAATGCATATGGTGCAAGCAATCATGGAAATCATGCAAAATATGGGATGAATCAAAATCTCCTAATATGCATGAGGAAACTATGGGGGTCTCCTCATGAGCATTAATGGAAACATCACATGGAGAATATTGACAACATCGAAAACAAAGCATATTTGGTTCAATGTGATCATGGCATGACATAGTAGATGAATTGCACAAATCATGTAAAGGAAGCATGGCAATATCATCACAAGAGAAGCAAAAGCCAATGACCATCATCTCGTCATCTATGCCATAAGTGCAAATGGGATTTATTTTAATGGGGCATGCATAGTTACTATGTTGAGATTGAAACGACGCAATATGGGAGATCTCACTCATAGCATATGGCAAGTTCAATGGATTGTCAAACATGAAGTGACCAATAGAATTTTCACAAGATGTCCTATGGAGCATAGCATCACAACTAGGCAACTCAACATGCTCATCGTCATATTCATCATAAATAGGTAAGTCAAGGCATGAAGAAGTTTCACTAGCATGAAGCATGGTAATAGGTGGGTCAACATCATGGGAGCAATCGATGTCAAGAGAGTCCACTAGTGGGACAAAAGAAGCACCATCACCTATGTTACCTTTGGAGCGTCGCTCATGTGTTGTAGGTGAGGTGTCAACGATCCATTCGTTGTCATCTTCATCTTGATGGAACCATGTGGGGGGTGTATCATCGTCCACCATGGCCATCGTCGTCTCCAATGGAGGAATAGACTCGTCAAGGATAGGCATGTCGTCATGTAGGAGACCTAGCACCAAAGAAGAGAACACACTAGGAGTAGAGGTTAAGTCGTTAGAAATCATAGTGGCCTCACATGCCGTCTCAACTACCTCACTCACTAAGTGTTGTGGCTCACTCACTCCCTCAAGGATGCTCTCACTCGTATGGTGGGTGGAGTCACTCAAATGGCGCTCAACCTCACATAGGATGTGTGGCATGCTCTTATGTGTGGGGCTAGTGGTGGTCACACTCATCCTCTCATAGGAAATGCTCTCAATGTCACGTATGGTGGAGTCACTCATGTCACTCATGGGGTGGTGGCTCTCCTCACATGGCAATTGGGGCATCTCAACATATGTGGGTGCCGGAGAGGTGTAGGTGCAAATGTCTCCATGCGCGGTCGCGTAGCTTGACTCGGAGTATGAGTCCAATGTGGGCGTCGTCTTCATGTTGGTGAAGAGGTTCGCGCTTGTCGCCGTGGTCGGAGGGGATAGCCCTTTCTCGACCGTCTTGTCACCGTCTTGGTGTTGGAGGCCCATATGATGTGGCACCTCGTAGCTCATCTCCATGACCGAAGGGAATGTCCCATGCTCGGCCATCTTCCTTGAGGGGCTTCCGAAGATGGAAGTGTCGCCCTCGCTCGTAGGTAGTCGCCGTGTTGTTGAAGGTGTCGATGTAGGCGAACTCATGGGAAGTAGGCGAAGATGCCGTACGTCCAAAGGCGAAGATGCCTTGAGAATACTTGGCGAAGATGCCGAAGTGGTTGATGTAGCCGTAGCGCCGTCTTGGTGGTGGTCGTCTCGCGGTCTTCTCTTGTGCTTATGAAGCTTCGACTTGGCGTGTTGGTACTTGTGCATTTGCGCTTGTGAAGCATCTTCATGATGATGATATCGTTGTAGATGTCGTTCGTCGTCGTCGTGCACATGATGCTTGGAGGTGATTTGCCCTTCATGACGATGTGGATCACGAACGTGATGGTGGTCGCCATGTAGATGTGGACGAGGACGATTTGCACTTGCATCTTTTTCGCGCTCCGAAGACTTGTGGCTTGAATGTCGCCGTCTTGAAGATGACGAAGGGGAAGAAGACTTGATCAAGGCCCGAATCTCCTCCATCCTTGCATCTTGCTCCTCTTTATGTGCGGCAAGCTTCTTGTCGAAGTAGTCCCTTCTCCTTGCTTCGGAGTGATGAATGTCGATGGACATGTTGATATAGGGCAGAACCCTATGTGGGCGATCTTTCACGTTTGGAGAGAATCCCTACGAGGAACACGAAGAACGAGCGGAAGAACACGAGGAAATCACGGGGAAAACGAGAGAGAGGTCACTCAACCGACAAGAAAATGATCACACAAGCGCTAGATCGATGAACACATAGAGTAGCACGAGATTCAAGAACAATAAAGGTAAAGATACAAGAGCAGCCGTTCTTCTCCGAGAGGAGGTCTTGATGGGGTCCACCCTATGAGGGGGTCTTGAATCCGCTTGGGGGATCTTCTCCGAAGAGGTCCTGATCTCGAAGGAGAAGTAGCCAAGTGGATGAGCAATGGCTCTCACACTGAAATATGAGCAAATCCAAAGCTAACCCTAACTAGGAGATGGGAAGGTCCTATTTATAGTCTTAGTGCAAATGGAAGTCAAAACGAAGGGGTACATGGGCCTCAGCCCGCATCAGGCGTCGGACGTCCGGAAGGCGTCGGACGTCCGGAGGCTCGGGAGGGTCCGGACGTCCGGGCGCGATCGGATGTCCGTCTATTCTGTTCTGCCGTGGGTGTGTCGGTCGTCCGAAGCGGGCCGGTCGTCCGGGGCTTCAGGAGGGTCCGGACGTCCGGAGGCTGTCGGTCGTCCGTAGATCCAGCTCGGGTGATGGTCGTCCGGACGTCCGGTCAGCTCCGGTCGTCCGTAGGTTTGATTCGGGTGGCGATGTTCCGGACCTCCGGAGGGCGTCGGACGTCCGTGAGTTTGATTCGGGTGACGAAGTTCCGGACGTCCGGAGGGCGTCGGACGTCCGTGTCCTGGGAATCGTCGGACGTCCGGAGGGGGTCGGACGTCCGTGCCCTGTAGCTTCAGCTGCCTTCCTTCTTCCTCTTCGACATACTTGGGGTTCTCGCCGTCTTGGCTCTTGCAAGTAGTGGATCCTTGGTTTGCCTCCATGTATCTGATTACGCATAGAGTTTCGGAATGAGGTAGTAGCCATGTCTCATGGGTAGAAATAAGAAGTTCGGAGAGGAGCGAGTTCACCTTATCTTCAATAGCCTTAGCTCGGGCTCTTGTCATGGGCCCCGGTGGTGTTGAGGGAGATGAAGGCACGTTCGTGGGGATGAGTGAGGGCTGCTCTGCATCATCTCCCCCCCCCCTTGGGAGAGATCCGACCTCGGATCAAAAACTTCATCTCCATGGACAGGTGCAAGGTCCTTGACGTTGAAGATGTCGCTCATGTTGTACTTGTCGCGAGGTATGTCGATTTTGTAAGCGTTGTCGTTGTAGCGCGCGAGTACTTTGAAAGGGCCATCGGCTCGAGGTAGAAGTTTGGACTTGCGTTCTTTGGGGAAGCGGTCCTTGCGAAGGTGTAGCCACACTTGATCGCCAATGTTGAAGACGATGGGTTGTTTGTTGGCGTTGAGCTTGTTTGCTTGGCGTTGTACTTGGCGCTCAATTGCGTGCCTTGTATCTTCGTGCATCTTCTTGATGTAGCTTGCTCGTTCACTTGCATCCATGTTAGTGCGCTCTTGGAGAGGTAGTGGTAGAATGTCCAATGGGGACAACGGGTTGAAACCGTGAAGCGACCTCGAAGGGGACTTGCCGGTAGTTGAATGTCTTGCACGATTGTAGGCGTGCTTTCGGCGATGGGTAGACATGCTTCCCACTCCTTGATGTTCTTCTTGATCAAGACACGAAGTAGAGTGGATAGTGTGCGGTTCGTCACCTCCGTTTGGCCGTCGGTTTGAGGATGGTATGCGAGGAGAACAATAGCTTGATTCGAGCTTGGCGCATAGGGTCTTCAAAAGTAACTCAAGAACTTGGCGTCACGATCGGAGCGATTGTCTTTGGTACTCCGTGGAGTCGCAAGATTTCCTACAAAGAGATTTGCAACATGTGAAGCATCATCTATCTTGTTGCAAGGAATGAAATGTGCCATCTTAGAAAATCTATCCACAACAACAAACACGGAATCCTTGCCATTTTGAGTCCTAGGCAAACCAAGTACAAAATCCATGCTAATGTCTTCCCATGGTTGATATGGAATAGGAAGAGGCATGTAAATACCATGAGATTGAGCTTTAGACTTAGCTTTGCGACATGTATAGCATCGGTTGGTGAAGCGTTGTAACGTCACGGAACATCTTGGGCCAAAAGTAGTTGTTGGAGGCGTGGCGAATGTCTTGTCGCGTCCAAAGTGTCCCATGAGTCCACCTCCATGAGCCTCTTGCAAAAGGAGTAAGCGAAGAGAAGACTAGGGAATGCAAAGTTTGTTAGCTCTCATAAGATAGCCATCCTTGATGTAATATTGTTCCCAAGGCGTATCGTCAAACACTTAGCATAAGGAGAAGCAAAAGATGGATCATGCTCATACAAGTCTTTTATATGCTCAAAACCAATGACATTCAACTCAAGTTGGGTGACAAGCATGCATATGCGTGAAAGCGTCGGCAACTACATTCTCTTTACCCTTAATGTACTTGATCACATAAGGAAAAGATTCAATGAATTCACTCCATTTGGCATGGCGCTTGTTCAATTTAGTTTGACCTTTGAGGTACTTAAGCGTTTCATGATCGGTATGGATGACAAACTCATGAGGTCTAAGGTAATGTTCCCAAACATGGAGCACACGCACTAAAGCATACAATTCCTTATCATAGATGGGATAATTAAGTTGAGCACGGATAGTTTTCACTAAAATAAGCAATGGCTCGTTTTTCTTGCATCAAAACTCCGCCAATTCCGGTACCACTTGCATCACAATGAACCTCAAAAGTTTTGTCAAAATTGGGCAAAGCAAGAATCGGAGCATGAGTAAGCAAAGTCTTGAGCTTATCAAAAGCGGTTGATTGCAAAGTTCCCCAAACAAAGGGAGTATTCTTCTTGCTCAAAGCATGCAAAGGAGCGGCAATTGTGCTAAAATCTTTCACAAAGCGACGATAGAAACCCGCAAGACCAAGAAAACTGCGCACTTGTTGCAAATTGGTGGGTTGGGGCCAAGTTTTAATTGCTTGAATTTTAGATTCATCAACATGGACACCCTTTGAGGAAACAACAAAACCCAAGAAAACCACTTTGTCAACTCCAAATGTGCATTTTTCAAGTTTGCATAAAGGCTTTCTTTTGAAGAGTTTGCAACACAGATTTTACATGGTTGATGTGCTCTTTCATGGTTTTGCTAAACACAAGAATATCGTCAAAGTAGACCACAACAAAGACTCCAATGTAAGGACGAAGCACATGATGCATAAGACGCACAAAAGTACCGGGAGCTTCCGAAAGACCCATAGGCATCACTAACCACTCATATAAACCAAATTTGGTTTTAAAAGCAGTTTTCCATTCATCACCCTCTTGTATGCGGATTTGATAATAGCCACTTTTAAGATCAATTTTGAGAAAAGTTGGCTCCACTAAGTTCATCAAGCATGTCATCTAAGCGAGGAATGGGATGCCTATATCGAGCAGTAATAGCATTGATAGGTCTACAATCGGAACACAAGCGGAAACTTCCATCGGGCTTAGGCACAAGAATAACGGAGCGGCACAAGGGCTTAGGCTTTCACGTACATGACCGTTGTCGATGAGTTGTTGTACTTGCCGTTGAATCTCCTTGGTTTCTTCGGATTGACTCGGTATGGAGCTTTGTTTGGTAGAGGCGCTCGAGGATGAGGTCGATTCGATGCTCAATGCCTCAAGAGGAGGTAGACCCGGAGGTAGCTCATCGGGAAAAACATCTTGGAATTCCTACAAAAGAGATTGAAACACCAAAGGTAGCTCGTGAATGGTGTTAGTTTTTGGTTCTCCATCCTTGCACACAAGGACGAAGTGCATCACGGTGGATGGGTTCTCACACACTTCTCTCATCTCACTTTTGGTGGCAAATAGAATGAGGTTTTTCTCTCTAGGCGAAGAGTCGCTCAAATTTGGCTTGTGGCTGTCACTCACTTTTTGGTGGATCGCTTTCTCACTCTTTTCTCTATAGTGGGTGGCTTGTTTGTCGGCTATCACATGACTAGGAGACATAGGTCGTAGCACATATTCTTTCCCCTTCATTTTGAAGCTATAGTGATTGGTGCGCCCATTGTGGATGACACCACGGTCGAATTGCCATGGTCGACCAAGAAGTAGGTGGCAAACGGTCATTGGGACCACATCACATTCCAAAGTGTCTTCGTAAGCACCAATTTTGAAGGAGACTTGGACCGTATGCTCGACTCGTATAGTGCCGGAGTCACTTAGCCATTGAACCTTTTAAGGGTGTGGGTGCTTCCTCTTGACCAATTGTAGCTTGGAGCATAGTTCTTCACTTGCCAAGTTGTGGCAACTACCTCCATCGATGATGACCTTGATGGACCGTCCATTGATGCCGGCTTTTGTGTGGAAGATGTGGCATCGTTGGTCTTCTTCTGGTTGATGTTGAAGGGTCAAGACTTTGGAGACAACGAGAGCGGGGCTCGAATCTTCATCACAAAAGACTTGATCATCTTCATCTTCATTTACTTGCCGGTGCATGGCCACTTGCTCAAGAGCTTCCATTTCCTCTTCACTCATGGAGTCATATGTGCCATCGTCGTTGAGGATCATGGTGCGCTTGTTGGTGCA